>WOGP01000770.1:0-22048 GCA_015342065.1 Leptinotarsa undecemlineata | reverse complement strand
AAATTTCATTATTATAAGTATACCCGTTCAAAAGATACGAGGGGGGAGGGGACTTTTGACTAGCACTGTATACAACGTACACAGTTTTTTTGTCAGTAGATAATACAAACATATTTTCTTTAGATTTACTTTTGAAAGAGCAACATATAATTGATTCGGTACCGCCGCAACGGCTATGTCCCTGCTTTTTAATCTGTAATATCTTCGAAAATATTCATTCAAATTACATGCTGTAAGGGGCCACATTGATCTCATTATGAACAGATAAGATAAACGCTATAATAAAGATAATTGTATGGACGCGCTTCTTCCTGCGGCTGGCGTCTCACTCGGAATAATAAAAAATCATGTTTTATTGCACATCTGAAACATAAAACGAATGTACATACATGATGAAAAGTAAATTTATTTTATGAACGTGATTTTCGCCCGCGTCTGGTGCCCCAGATGGAATATCAAAAAATAATTTCTTATTGCATATCTACAACATAAAAATGAACCTACATACAAAATGTCAGCCCCCAAAAATAAACCGGTTCAGAGAAACGGTGACGAAAAGGTAAATGTTCATATGTAAATGCTGCGCTTCTTTTACCCCCACGGGGGCGCCCCAGTTGGAATATTTGAAAATCCTTTCTTAGTGCTAATTTAAGACCTCAGAAGCACCTATATATTCAATTTTAGCTTTCTAGGAATCACCAGTACGGAGTAACAGAGATAAATGAGTGAGTGTTAACTGAGTGGCTTTCCTATTTATAAGTATAAAATTTACGTTGTCTGAAGAAATAGATAAAACTGGAAAATATTCAACCCAATAATCAAATAAAACAGCCGTTAACTTCATTAGACATCAATGAAAAAGTAGACTGAAATTGAAAGTAAAACTTAAAAGCTCCAACTCTTGAATGGTGAATATACAAAATTATTTGTTACTGAAGAGAAAATTCATTTACCTGAAATTCAAGAAACGACGTCAACCGCCAAAATCACAAATTGACTTTTTGTCTTTCTGCAGTATCGAGTGAAAACATGGAACTAGTTGAAGAAAGAGAAATAAAAGAGTTTTTTCGATTCAGTGGTATTCAGTTTTCTCTGTTTTCACCCTGTCGATCCCACAGATGGATTTTTCGTTCGGAGAGATGTCATCCACATCACTTTCTCAGACTTGTTCTTCAAGGGCAGGTAGTCCAGCAAATCATTTGTGGTTTGGCCTAGTACCACTGATGTAACCTATGGTGGGTCGAAACAACACTATCAGGTGTTGAATCCTAAATTCGTTGTTTGGGCTCTGACAGAACACAAATCTTGTCGACGGTCGATGTCACAGCTTAGCTTTGCAACTGACCGCTTTCAGGAGCCTCGTTTATCTTCGATATTCGATAATTGGGTTCCCTGTCGATCCCACAAATGGTGTCTCCGTGTGGGGAGATGTAATTGACCAAACTTACTAAATTGTTATAAAAACGGATGTTATTTGTACATGGAAAGTCGGAGGCTTTAGCACTTAACCTCGCTCTGATTTTCAAATTGCTCTTTCATTTTATCAAATTTATTTTTCATCTCTCCGATGATTTGCTAGTTAATCTTGCTCATCTCCTTTCTCGACTTCATCACCCGGCACTTGAGTCTACATTTTATTCCGAACTAATTTCATTCTATATATTACATTTATCCTTTTACTTTTCCTTTTTTTTTCTTCTGAATATCTTCTTAATATTCTCTCGTATCTTATCTATGCTTCTTGTTACTCAAAATGTTTCAGCTATTAGCTCTTTTCATCTTTCATTTTCGTTTTTTTTTGCTCTATTTTCTTTTAAAAATTGTTGTTGAACTAACTATTTTATTGGTTAACTTATGCTATTATACGTTGAGGATGACAAGAGTTACAGGTAAATGCAATTTTACCTCTTTCATTTACTATATTGTGTAGCAATCCTGTGAAAGATATCTGATTCAATTCCATAAGGAATGTTTGGAGAACAAACTGAATAGAAAGAAGTATTTTTTGTATTAGTCAATGTTCATATGAAGTTGTTTCGTGTAATTCAATGTTTATATGAAATTATTTCACTCGAGAGGGCTTTTTGATTTTATGTGGCTCAATATAATCAAGAAAGATCACCAAATTCACGTGTTGCGTTTATCGACCACCTAGCGATACATAAAATAAGAAAATATTCTCTTCACTTGCAAACACCATTGACTTTCTGCAAATCAATAATCTTAGTGCCAAACTTTGCATATTCAGTAACTTCAATGTCCACAATACAAAATGGGTAAAATTTTCAAATATCAATGACGAACAAGGTCGCGAAGCTGAGGCTTTTGCAAAAAGCAGCGGACTAACTCAGATTATAAATAAGCCAACCAGGATTCCTGACCGTGATCGAGAATATGGTATGCTTCTGGATCTATACCTAACAACCAATCCAGAAACTTACATAGTCACCGTAAGGTCTCCATGGGGATCTTCTGACCACAAACTCATTTCAGTGTTCAGTCAATTACTGATGAATGTTGGGAACAATCTAAGCTACGCAAAGTTTGGTATTACAGATCAGCTGAATGGAAGGATCTTCAAGACTATTTCCGAAATTTCCCCTGGCTAGATGTTTGTTTCAGCTCTAAAGATCTATCCACTTATGCTTCTGAAGTCACGGAAGTTATTCTATCATCCATGGATGCATATATTCCTTTTTCAATGAAACGACCTTCTAACGCAAACCTTGGTTCAACAAAAATTGCGAGCAAGCTGCGCTTTCAAAAATCTCGCCGATCAGCAGTGGCGCAAAAATCCAAGTGCCGAAAACCGAACTATGTTTTGATGCTCGCAACAGCTACAAACTTAGGATAGATGAAAGCAAAGAACTTCACAATCAGAGAATTAGGAATAAACTGCTTGCCAATCACAACGGTTCTAGTTCCTTCTGTTCGGTAGCTAAAGCTGTTAATCAGAACTATACAGAAGATACAATTCCACCACTAACACAAGCGGATGGTTCAATTGAACCAACAGCCATAGAAAAAGCAAATCTATTAGCTGAAAAATTTGCTTTTCGCTCCACAGTCGATTTTCTGGGAAAGGCACCACCCACACTAGAATCCACGATGTCGGAAATTACTTTTCGACAGTGTCAAGTCAGGCGTATTTTGAAACAGCTCAATACCAACAAGTCATCTGGTCCTGATGAAGTGCCCGTCATCATATTTAAAAACTGCGCAAATAAACTCGCAACAGTATTTGGCAGACTTTTCAACCTGTCTTACAAGAAAATAATTTTTTTGTTGAAATATTGCTCGCGGTAAACATATTCCCAAAAAGGCAAGAAAACTCTTCCAAATAGCTATATACCAGTCACTCTGCAATCACTGATATCAAAAATCATGGAGAAAGCCGTAAACCATCATATCCTCAACTATTTGGAAGGCTTCATCATCTTGAGCGATCATCAATCTGGTTTTCGGAAACAAAGATCAGCAAGAGACCTTCTATCGTATGTCTCCCATATTTGGAATAACGGAATCGAAAAACATGGAGAGTCAAAAGCTATTGCGCTTGATATTTCTAAGGCATTTGACCATGTGTGACATGAGCTGGCCAAACTTCGATGCTATGGCTTGTCGGATTATTTTTGTGTATGTCTGTTCAGCTTCCTGAAAGATCGTTCCCTGCAAATGACCGTCGATGGATATCTCTCGAATACTTTCACGTTGGTGTTCCCCAGGGATCCATATTGTCACCAACCCTCTTTTTATTGTACATCAACGACTTATTGAAAACAACCAAGAATCCAATATATTGCTTTGCTGATGACAGTACCCTTCTCGTCATTAGATTTGCATTCCAGCACATCGGCTGCAGATGCACATCTTCACCGGCAGCAGGTCAGACTTCAAGCTTTCTGCTTCGATAAGTTTGTTGGGGGTTAAAATGGACATCAATATATCTTAGCACAATCATGCCGCTGGAAATTCAAAGACTGCTCTTCAAAAGCTTGGAGCACTGTTTCGAACCAGAAAACTGTAAATACTTCAGCAACTTTTGATTCTTTATTAAGCTCAGATCAGACCTTCTTTGTCTTTGGAGTATTCTTCTCATGTGTGGAGCTCCGCCATCAAACTTATTCCGAAACTGCTGGAGAAATGAAACATCTACCTGATTGGAGGCACGAACATCACTTGCAACCTTGATAGTCTGGAACATCGAAGAAAGGTGGAAGATTTGTCTCTCTTCTATAGATACTTTTACGATAAGTGTTCAAGTGACTTGACCCATTTAATTCCACCAAAAGCGGTACATATCAGGAATACGCGACAGATTGTGGCTGCTCATCGTTTCAAGGTTCAACTCAATGGTAAAAAGTCTTTCACGTGGAGAACTGCGTTTATGTGGAATAAACTTCCTGAGAACGTTTTTCTAAATGAATTTGATATCCAGCGGTTCAAATCCAATGTAAATCACTACTTAAGGATGCTTTATGGTGTTTGTTTCTGAGGATGGCCAACCGCGTCTCAGGGAGTTTTCACTACACAAACAAAATTATCGGGTGCATTATGAATATGCCTATTACTAAAAGCTGTGAACGGTTTTTCGGCAAATGTGAAATTTTAACAGTTCCGTCTTTATATATTTCTGAATTGTGTCTTTATGACTTCTAGAATAGAGACAGTTGTATGAATAATTCACATCAAGTTAACACTCGTGCTCAAAATCACTTCCATTCACCCATCTGTGAAAAAAGGTAACATTTCTGCTGTCCTACTAATTATGGCTAACACGCATTAAAGAAATTACCAAATGGATTAAAAAAAGCAACCCAAAAAAATTCTTGTTACAAAATAAATCTATTCAACAGATTAATTCTTATCAAAAGATGTCTCATGAAAGTATTGTTATCAATATTATTTAATATGTTTAGAATTCTCAACGGTGAGTTATTGTATTCCAAAGCTCGAATGTGAACTTAATTGATCTTAATTGTATGTTTTTTGACTATCCTTTTGGGAAATAAAGAATTATTATTATTATTATTATTTTTTTATTTTTTTCACCGTAGTGTACGCTGGTCAGGCCCTATTCCCCGAAGCCCCGATACATTCGGGAGGGCGCGCCAGCATTATCAACCAATGACCACTCCCCACACCGTGAGGTAAGTGATCATTGGGTTATTTAACTAAATAGTTTTATAATGCTCTCGAACCCAATGATCACCTAATTTTGGAAGTGTGTGATTATTATTTTTTGGTAATGACTGCACTATCTTTGGAAATAGTGTTAGTTCGATTAAAAAATACTTTGAATGGTTATGCTGGTTGATTTTATAGTAATATCTAATGGAATAAGAAATGTTCCACCACTTCGCGAGGTTGTACTTGTCATTTTTCAGGTTGACGTTGCTACAAGTATTGCAATTTTGAAACAATATTTGGATCAGCAAAAGTTTTCGAAATTAAAATATTATTATGGTACCAATCAATTCTTAAACATTTTATAGAACGCAGCGAACAACAGGACCTCTGCTGGAAGGAAATTGTTATAATTAATATCATGACAACAAAGTCAACTCATTAATTTTCATCAAACTCACTTTTTTTGTCAATGCATATCGAATAAATAAATGTTCAACAATCATTTTTCACTAACCAACGGTTGGTTACCTCGTTCACAGGCAGATGAGGCGATGACAAACCTATTGTTTGTTGTCCGCTCCAGCCTAGTTCGAGGAATGATACTCTGAAGGAATTCGATTTTCAATTATCGGAAATCATCGAGTGGTCAAACAGCCCAAAACCTGTCTGCAAGTGTGTTTAAATAATTGAAAATTTATTGCGGGAGTTGTATCGCTAACAGCAGATACAGGAATAACTTCAGTGGAGAATCCTGCACTGACACCTGTTGGATATAATCCAACGCCCTTCGTGTTATTAGCCAGGGAAGTAGTTATTTTCTGATAGGTGTCAGTCCATTTACCTTCAGTATAGGGTGTTGAGACTGGCCTGAACGAAGTGTTCCATTAGATTATGTGGTTCAACAATCATGCCATTGTTGACATTGCTCATTTATTTTGTAATCAATGTAGTTATACGAGAATAATACTCAGAAAAAAGTTAAATACAAACTCTAGATTTAATTGGCTCTTACCTCCATATCTGATTCACCATAACTAACAATCGCCGAGTTCTTTTCTTCATCCAAAAGATTTATTTCTGTATTACATTGCAGCAGAATATTATCTATTGCAGTGGGTACTTCTATTGTGAGGTGATATGTTGAGGTTTTAGTGTCTAAAATAAACTTTAAACAGAAAAAAATTGTGTTATATCTTATTCATAATTTTTTTAACTTACCGAATCCTTGACCATCAATAAAGGAATTGCAGAAACGTCATCGAAGTTTGTTTGAGTTGATAAATGATATTTTTCCCGTTCCCTGAGAACCTTACTCTTGAGTTCTTCTATGTCAGCCCTACAAATGAAACTTCGAGTTTTATAATTGTACGCGGTATGATTTATTGGAACTGAATCAAATGGTATTTTTAGTGTACTCACTACCAAATTCATGGCATCTTTGATACTCAAATAAAAAAAGGTTTTGAGTTGAACAGAACATAAAGATGCAATAGTCTTTCTATCGATATTCTGATCTCCTCTATAAATTTTTCAATCGATATATCAGTATCATTACATTTTGAAATACTATGTTGACATCAAAAACACAATTGTCATTTATATATCGGCGTTTCAACTGAAAAGTTCAAATCATTAAAGCGACAGAATTTATGAAAAATTGTGGTAGTAGAAAGTGTTTTTCAGAAAGCCTGAATCCTACTACGAATCAAATGAAAAACAATGATCCAGTTTCAGGGGATTTTTTTATCCAAGTTTTTGTCTGAAAATTACTTCTTTGCATGATCAATACAACTATGTGTAGATTTAACTTCTTTTGAAATTGATTGCTCACTTACTTTTTTGGAAGATTCCCATATTTCATTATATCTAGATGGAATAGTTGAAACCAAAAAACTTTCTTTAGAAAACAAAAATTCAAAGACACTGTGCTGTTAATTTTCCGAGCCAGTGAAAAAGTGAGTGAGTAATCATCAACTGGTGAAATTCTACACATGTGTAATATTGTAGGAAAGGATGGTGGTGCCCTAAATTGGAACACCTCAGGAAGACAGCGAGAACGACCTTCAACAAGGCAAAAAACATACAAGACTTGAAGAGGATTGGGGTATATATCAAGCCAAACTCAGAGAGTTCAAAAAAGTCTGCAAATGAAAGCAACGAGAAGCTTGGAGAGCCTATTGTGAGGCAGTCGAAGACTTCCCACTAGCTTCTAGGCTACAGAAGGCACTCTCAAATGACCACCATAAGAGTATCGGCATCCTGACGAGAAAAAATGGCGACAAAGCCGCCAACCTCTAAAAGAGTGCTGAGATTCTAATGGTAATTCACTTACCAGGTTCTGTCTCTCCTGAAACGATGAACTGGATGGATGTACCAACGACACCCTCACAATACGACTGGCAATCTGCTAGTGCAGTAATTGATAAGGATAAAATAAGATGGGTTATATCGGGCTTTTCCTCCTTCAAGTCATCAGGACCTGATGGTATGAGGCCAGCCCTACTTCAGTGGTGACTGGACACTCTTATGCCGCACCTGATTGCAATATTCAGAGCCTCTCTAGATATATCGTTTTTCTTAAAAACTATGGAGAGGCTAAGTGAGCGGTACATAAGAGATGAAGTACTAATTCACAACCCACTTCATCCAAATCAGCATGCCTGGGTATATTCATAGATATCGAGGGAGCCTTCGATGAAATAACCTTTCCAACAATTACCCAGCAAGTACACTCCAGGAATGTACCCCTGGTAGTAGGAGAATAAATACTCAAGATGCTCTCTAGTAGAGCAATAAGTCCTCAGGGAGGGGTCTCATCACCCCTTCTCCGGCACATAGTTCTGGATACCCTGATTAATCACCTAAATAAAAATGGATTCTACACAGTTGCATACGCAGATGTCATAGTTATGTTGCAGACCGGCAAATTTGTAAACAAACTCTGCGATAGAGCGCAGGATGGGCTCAAATTAATAGAAACATGGTGTGAGGAACACTCACTGTCGATCAATCCCAAGAAGACTGAGATGGTCTTTTTCATCAAGAAAAAGGGGATCAACAGGCTTAAAACTTCCCGTAATCTTCAAAAGTGAACTGAACTTCACCGAAGAGGTTAAATACCTTGGTACTATCCTCAACAGGAAGCTAACATGGAACTCTCATCTAGAGAGTAGAGCAAAAAGAGCATGTGGCTTATGAGCAATGTAGGAAGACATTGGGACGCGCATGGTGGTAAACCTCGAAGTAGGAATGTGTCAATTGAGGCTGGCTGTATGGCGGGAAGCGCTCACTGCGCAACCTCTGCTGCAGGCAACAAGTGATCCAATTAATCCCAGATTTGTGTTTAATAAACCCTACAAAATACAAATTAAGCAGAATACAAAGTCAAATGCCACAAATGCCATACGCATATATATAGACGGCTCAAAAATCAAAGAAGGCTGGATATGTTGAGTGTACTCCAAATCACTGTGCCTAAGGATCAATTGAGGAATGGAAAGTAATACCAGCGTGATCCAACCAGAACTGGCTGGTATCTCAATCGCCACAAAAGAAAAGAATTTCTGGCAATCTGCACTGACAGCAGACAAGCCCTATTAGCCTTGAACAGACAACGTATAACCTCAGGGCTGGTACTAGATCTAGCCAAAGCCTCGGTAGATGATAACATTGTCCTCAGGTGGATTAAATGGCACAACAGGAGTGAAGGTAATCGCATTGCCGACTCTTTAGTTAAGGAAGCGGCTGGAATAAGAATCTTAGAACCCAGTGGCACCTACGGTCTGATGACTTCGACAATTGTGGAACCAGTCAAACTTTACACCCATGCTCAATCCTCAAAGAGATGGGATGGAATCAAAGGATGCAATTTCGACAGGATCACCTTGGACGACCCTGGAAAGTTGACGCCGAAGAAATATCTGGCGATGACTAGGAGAAATCAACGCTTAACAGTAGGATTTCTGACTGGCCACTGTCAAATAAGGAAACACCTACATAATATGGGGCTAGCGGAGTCACCTCTATGCAAGATATGTGAACAGGAAGATGAAACTGTCAGGCATGTCCTATGCGAGTGCCCGGAGTTATCGTGTGTTATAAGAGAGTGTGTGTTCGGCGAGTCTTAGCCTACACCTGCCGATATAAAGGAGATGTCTCCCAGTGACCTGTTCACCTTCCTGGAAATCACAGGATAGACGATGACCTAGGAGGACAACTCCTTGGGAGGGTGTACAATGGGTCACATGTGGCCTAAGTGCTGTGGGCTCACACTCGCCCTCCCTACTCTTATATCTGTTTTGAATTTCATCTCGTTTCTCACAGTATTCCACGAGTGTGGAGGAAAGGGTTGTTTACAACCATTGGGTCCCTTACATTGGGTTCCTTACATTGGGTCCCTTACATTGAGTCCCTAGGTACTCTGAGGGATCGCCTTGTATCTCAAAAGGATCCGTTGGTGATATCTGATGAGGCCCAGATGCTATTCATATTTCGGTCGCGTACTAGTACTCGATTCACCACGTGAATTCCACTACCTTGACAAGAGGAAGGCACCGTCTGTGGGAAGCACAATGTTCAGTTCAGAATCAGACACTCTCTTATGGAGTGTTGTGGAAACATGTATGTGTTCCCATCTCGATTCCGTAGTAGGAGTAGGATCAGTAAAAATGATATCAACGGTTATTTGCACCCTTGCCAGCCACTAATCATAGCAAAATCAAACCACCTCCAATTCACGTGAGGAAAATACCTGATCAAAGATATATTCAAACATAGAACCTTTAGCCTGGTACACGACAAATATGCCAATTCAGGGCGAATTCACAATTAATGAAGAAAATGTTCATTATTATGATAGTCTTTCATTTACTTTTTGGACAACCCGGTAAATATAAATTTATGCAACCTCCTGACGACAGCATCATTTCTTGAATAAATACTATATATCTTCACGGTGAACGCCCCATGTTACATTTTTTATTAATGAAGTCTGTTGTAGTGTTAAAATATTCGAAGATATTCCGGTTATTAATTAAACAGTGCCTTTTTTGAGTTATCATGAGTCATTCCAACACACTCAGGAGGTGGGATTAAACAGGTAAAATTCAGTGGTACTAATCTAAGAGGTTCTTAATGGTTTTAGTAGAAATGTTTGTTGTACCTGCCTGTGAGCTCATTGAAAAAATAAGCGTAGACCACTAAAATAACTTTAAGCACACTTCACGAATCGTTGTAAGGAATTGAAATATGTTGATAAATTAAGAAATTTTCACTCAAATGTAGAATAATAATATTCATTTTGTTAAATATAATATTGATGTATTTACTATTGATACAAATTTTTAAGTTTGTAAAAAATTAAATGGAGTTTGAAATGAAAATAAGAGCAGTTCTGTGGTTATGCCGAGTATGTGAGTAGGTGTGAGCGTTGACAAATGAATTAGAGGTATTTTTTATGGATGTATTTTCACTGCGTTAGTTTTTGAATATGAACCACTAGAATTCCACTGAAAAATTGGCGACGAGAATTGAAACGTGATTTGGAGGATCTAAATTATTATCACCAAGAACTCAGCTCAAGGTATGTGTTTCAGAAAATATTAGGTCGATTCAGAAGTTTCAATGTATGTATTTTTGTAACTCCATATATTAGAGAATATGCATTCTACTGTGTCGTGCAGAATTTTGTACTCTATACATTGATGCTGTCATGTTTTGTCCAAATCATAATTTTTGTCTATTTTCAGCTTATTACTATAGGATGTCGTCAAGCAATGTTCGTCTAATTTTCTCTTCAAATTTAAATTGAACCAAAGCGCTGCCGAAACAGTCAGAAAAATTGGCCACGCATTTGGCAGTGAAAGAGTTGATGAACACACTGTTCGACGTTGGTTTGCGAAATTTTTTCTGAATATTTTATCCTCGAAAATGAGCCACGAAGTGGTCGATCTTCAGTAATCTAGAACGAGGATTTGAAGACTTTCGTGTAGACTAACCCATTACAAACGGTGTGTGGGATGGTGGAAGAACTGGTTTAAAATGTACTTGTGATACACTGTTTGGAACCTCTGGTGTCGTGATGAATATGTGTCACTGGATTTTTTTTTCAACATCAAACCTCGACACGTGTTTCGATCACCAAGTGATAATCTTCAAGAGGAAGATTAAACTCATCTTCCTGAATCTTTCTCTTGAAGATGATCACTTGGTGATCGAAACACGTTTCGAGTTGGTGAAAATAACGATTTGATGTTGGGAGGAAACTCCAGTAATACATATGGTTTGAAATGTACTGGAAAGTAACTCGAAAATAGCTCGAAAATAGGTCATTTTTCGAGGTAACAGGAAATGCTCGGGATAGTGGTAGGACACCGATGAGCTACCAAGGCACTATCTAAAGGCAAAAACCCACCAAAAAAACATGGTAATTGTATAGCGATCAGTGTTTGGTATATAACTATAACTTTCTGCAACCTGGCCCAACCATCACAGCAGCCCTATTTTGAGGAAATCAACAGAATGTACTAAAAATCACGTCAGCATCAGCTGACACAGGTCAGCAGAAATTGTCCGATCCTGCTGCACGACAAAGCCCGTCCGCACGTTTGACGAATCATCGTCCAAAAATATAATCTAATTGAGCGTTGAAATTGAGCCTCACCCACCTTACTCCCCAGACCTCTCGCTAACCGACCACCATCTTTTCAAGCACTTCGATAACTTTCTCAGTGATAGAACCTTTGTCAATCATGACCATGAAAAACGGCCTTCGTTGACTTCATCGAATACCAAGCACAAACGTTTCCATGCTGACAAAATTGATCGATTTCTGTTACGTTAGCAAAAGTGTACTGATTCAAGTCGTGGATTGAATAAATTCACTGTGATATAACAGTTTGAAGTAGACTCATAACGAAATTTAAGAACAAGCACACATTCAATTGATAATGAAGATTGATATATGAATTAGACCTATTTCATCATCGATTTTGTGGATATCAATATAAACAAAAACGTCAGCCATAATTCATCAAAATACATTATAACTATAAGAGTTTGTTTTCAGGGTTGTCCATAACAATTTGAGATAGATTCAGTAGCACATTATACACTATTACCTAGTTCGTTCTGTCAATACTTCAATATGGAGTTACCTTTCCAAAAACCTTTTCGTATTTTGCGGTCCTATAATAAAAACATTTTAGATCCGAATGAATTGATAAAAGTTGATGTTCAGCGAGAAGTATAGAATATCTCTAGTGTGATCACTTCTATTTCTTCTCCATGTGAAGTATTTTGTCACAAACTCTCGATATACGACACTTTTGATAAATGAATAATGATGATGATGATGTCAAGTTGGTACTTCAATGTTTAATATTATTTACACTTCAGAATGAACTGATTTTAGTTGGAATATTTTATATTTCATTATGGTCCATAAAGAGTTATTGGCCGTATGAAACAAACTCATCTTTTGAAGGAACTGAAAATACAAACGTGGATACAAATTTAATAACAATCAACAATCACATCCCAAAATATGTTGTTATATGTTGAATTATCGAAAATATAAAAAACAAACTTTCTCAGTGGGCTAACAGAAAATCCATATTATTGTCCTGAAAATTGTATTCATTTCGAAGAAAAAACGAGTCGTAATTTCTTACCTAGATCAAAATTTTCTTCCGAAAGAACCACACTAATTCTTTGAACACGATGAAAAATAAAACATCAACACTTCATCAGACGTTATTGAAGTGTATGCAGATCTATAGAGAAGAGTTCTACAGATTTGTTCCCCAAAAAATTTTTTGAATCGATCTCAATTCTACACGGCCGATGTTATCCACAAGTTACCGGAAGTGAAATGACTTGATGATGCACATAGAAAACCCTGAAATGTTTCATAAAAATATTGAAGAAATTTGGCAGTTGCATCATCTAATGAATCTTGATGATGAATATGTGTACAATCGTCACACAAAATGCCTTATTGACCTCACAGAATGAAAAACATATCCGGAACCCAGTGATGCCGTCCGCCTCGAAACTTGAATAATCATTGCACAGATATTCAATAATACATTGATATAATGCTATTTTTTGAAAGTGAGAAATAATTTTAGATATTTATGACAGAAACTCCTTATATCTTATCAGTAATTGACATATAATTTCTGATGTGGACATTTTTAAATATATAGCATCCAAATCCAAACATCAAGAAGAGAGTAGTTTTCTGATAGCATTTTGCTCATTGGGACAGAAACATATTGAGAATATCATTCAAAATATCGGTATCGTTTTCAAAACCATGGCATTTTTATTCAAGAAAAGCGAAACTTTGACTTAGATTATTATCATAGAATAACCAATGGAAGTTGAAAAAACTAATCAAGATGATACTTTTGTATTACTGTGCCTCCTAAATAACAGAAATTCGTACATCTCCCATACTTTTGCATATAATTATTAATTATCTAAGGTACCTACAATTCCATGGATACTTTTCATCTGTAATAACAAACCACGGATTCCATTTTAGGCACTTGAGATTACTGCAAAATTGTAATAATCAACATATATCACAAAAAATAATACGATCATCAAACTATGATGAACAAAACGAAAAAAACAAGAACACTGCGTCATTGCGATGGTTTTTTTTCTGTGGAATAAATACAAAGGAAAATTGTTAAGGCGCTCTAACAGTGATGCCTTTGCGAAAGTAGCGATTTACGTTGGCTTTCAATCGCTGGAGATTAAATTCATTTGGAAAAACTTTTCCAAGGCGTTTGTTCCACATGAACGCAGTTCCCCAAATGGAAGAGTTATTAGACAGTGAAGTTCGAGCTGTATTGAGTTGAAGCTCACAGCCACAGCTTGTCGCGTTTTTCTGGCATGCATCGCGCTCTTAGTGGAATAAATGTGCCAAGTCACTTGACTACCTCCCGTGAAAGTATCTATGAAAGATACTGGATGGAATCCAGCAGCTTCAGAGTAGGTTTGGGGATGGAGCTCCTCACATGTGAACAATACTTCAAGAAGGTCTGATCTGAGCTTCATGAAGCATCAAAAATGGCTGAAATTTGTACATTTTTCTGGTTCGGATCATCATTAGGATATGCAACCTCCTGCTGCCGCTGAAAACATGCATACGCAGCCAAAGTTCTGTAATCCAAATGAAATTATGTCGTCAGCAAATCAATATATTGGATTTTTGTTTTTTTTTTCAAAGAATCGATAATTTACACCAAAGGAGTAACAACAATATGGATCGCTGAGGTACACCAAGGTTGATGATAAAATTATTCAATAGATGTCCATCGTTGGCCACTTGCATAAAACGTTCTTTCAGGAAGCTGGACAGCCATACAAAAAATGACCCGACAAGCGATAGCATCAAAGTTTGGCCAGCAAACCCTCATGCCACACATTGTCAAAAGCTTCAGAAATGTCGAGCGCAACAGATCTTGACCTTTCATTATGGGTGACATACTATAGAAGGTCGCCTACTGATCTTTGTTTTCTAAAGCCATATTGACGATCGCTCAAGATTTCAAAGCCTTCTAACGCGACCTCCAAGCCCGACCAATCTCACAACAATAAGGAATAATCCTTTTGGGAGAGAAAAAACACACACATTTTTCTCATAATGTTATCTAGATTGGCACTGAAGAGCCCTTTCATCTAGTATTGTATTCAATTCCATAACGAATGTTTGGAATAAGAATTGAGTGGAGAAAAATGTTTTCTGTATGATTCAATGTTCATATGAAAGAATTTTTATTTCGTGTAATTCAATGTTTATATGAAACATGCTGTTTCAGGGGGTCCTTCTCTTTCAGTTTGTGTCTGAAAGTTACTTCTTTACATGATCTACACATCTATATATGAAGTTAGTTCTTTTGAAATTCCTTTCTTTCTTCCTTCCTTTCTCTGGAAGATTCCCACATTTTTTTTGTATCAAGATAGAGTAGTAGAAAGTCAAAAACTTTCTTTCCCAAAAATTAGTCACTTCTAAAAATATAACCCCTTTCAAATTAAACAAGGAATAACCCCTTCCTTGGAAGACAGATTGGAAATTCTACAAAATACTAGTTCGAGTTCATTAGCGCACTTTTTGAGTACGATGACAGGCACTTCATCAAGACCAGACGACTTGTTGATATTAATATGTTTCGAAATTCGCCTGACTAGACGTTGTCGACTTTTTCCAGACGTTCTGAAATGTGATCAGAATATTGACTTTTCATGATTCAGAATTCACAACCACGGTATTATAGTATATAGTGAATGAGATTCAGAAAAATGTTTGTGACATTGATATCAGTCAAATAAGAGAGATACTGTTTCATGAGAGTTTTTGAAATTATCTACTTAAGTCTCTTGTAATTGATGTGTTTTTCCATGTTGCATGTACTTCGAGCATTCTATCATCAAAAATCATCACTTCTTTGAGAATGTATTCGTGAATTAGACGTGTATGTCCTAATATTCCTAGTCTCAATCCCGTATTCGATTTTTTTATGAGTTTCTACGCGGTAGCACTTTTCTCAATTTCATTCAATTTTGACTTTAAGTCATCGTGTGATAATTTTGGTTATCATAAAGTACCTCACTTATATTCAGAAGGTTCACGGTCCAGGGAAGGGGAGTTTTTACTTTGGTTTTATAGCAGAGAGAAATACTAGTACTGAGTGAGAATTAATATTTTATTCAATCTTTCGTAAAATGTTTAAGTCAATTCTCTTTTCTTCTCTAAAACGGCCTACATCAACATGATGATGAACTAGGTAGTTGACGGCCGTGTTGATATCTACCGCATGAGCCAAAGACAGATATTTTCTGAGGGTCAAAGAGGGCTTTCCAGCTTCACATAATAAACTTTCTATCAGGATAGTATGATATGCTCCTAGCGCTTTTCTTATTGCAGAATCATGAAGTTTATCTGATATCTTGAGTTATTAGTATCAACATTATGTTATAAACATTTGAGTCAGTGATTCGTGAGATATACATTGTTGTCTGTTGATCATATAGTTATAAATTTCTTTGAAAACAAAAAAATGTTGCTCATAACTAATAGAGCGTGCTTGAATAAATACGTTATTTCACAGTAAATGAACTATTCCCTCAGAGTTTTTCAACCAATAGTGAGATAAAAACCATATGATCGCTAACGATATCGATAATATGAGGAAATAGATATTTGAAATAGATTTTGGATTATTAATCTTTTCCAAATTCCTACACAGTATGGCGTGGTAAACGTCTGTCGGAAAACAAATATTTACCCGGCTAAAACCACGCTGGATAATGAATTATGTCCCTACTGTGTAGGTAGTTGGAAGAGATTAATATTTCAAAATTTATTTCTATATACGTATGTATATAGTTTTCACTTTTGACATCAATAATAATCTGATGGGGTTGCAAACTTCATCGAGTTTATGAGTTAAAAATTAGTGAACTGTTTAAAAAATCTGTTTTCTGTTTAAAATCAGAATCAGATCAGAAGTCGAAACTTGAGCGAGCTAAAAATTGACGAGGTCTTACCTTTTAACGTGTGATTCCTAACAAAGGTTGGACGATAGCAAGTGAAGATCCATCGTTCAGACTAGGGCTTTAACCACCGACCAACACGGCAGTCAATTCGAGTGAGTGAACAAAGCACCAACGCCGAACCACTTGGCTACCGACCGACCAAAACTATTTCGACTTATTATCTTTCAAGAATCATGCGAGTCCAAATATGATTTGTCTCTTTAATTTTTCCATGAAAGATTATTGAACACTATTCAAATATTTTTCTTCACTTCTCATTATCACCTTCAGTACCTTCCTGAAAAACAGAAACTGAATTATTCTCAAAACGCATAAAAGAAGTACATTGATTTGACTAATTGAGAAATTTGAGAAAAAATTAAAAACTGTCTCTACATGCGTAAGTATTATCAACAATAAAGATACAACGACATACTTGTTCATGTAATCTCTGAAACTATATTATAAATTTCATGAATATTGTTAGAAAAGAAATGTTGATTCACAACAATGTTGAAATCGAAAACCAATAGGAATGACTGATATTCGAAAGTAAAGAGAAATATAATATTTCGAAGATATAAGCGGATATATGAGCGAAAACAAAAAATGGAAAAAAATCTCATCAAAAGGTTTATGAATATGTTTCAATAATATATGTGGAAAGGATAGATGTGAAAAGTAGAAATCAAAAATATTAAAACAAATCTTATTTCGTATGAAAAAAATGAAACACGAATTCAATAAATATAATGGTAACTTTGATGCAGATGACACAAGTGAAATTTCATTTCTCGAAACAAAGAAGGAATATTGAATGGGAAGAGTGAAAATAATACTTCACAATTTACATAACACTAACATTCAATGCTAGCAGCTGTTTTAACACACTGTGTCGTGCTAGTTAAAAATTCTACTTATAAACTCGAACAGAAGACAACATAGTATGTCAAAACAGCTGTTGGCATCAAATGTTAGTGTTGAGGAAGAATATAATCATTGAAATAGGTAACCCTGATGTACTATATTATGTAAAACATTACTAACTTTATGTAAATCGTTGATGATTATATGAAATAAAAATGTTGATATAGTTCAATATCAAAAATTGAAAAATACTAGGTTGAAGAATCACAACAGACACACATAAGCTACTAAAAAATAAATTGCAATACAGGTACAGCTCCGATACAATGATGAATAGAAGGAAACAACATACAAATACTATAATTATTAATATTATCTTACCTAGTGTTATAAATTCAGAAAAATAAAAAAGGTGATAGGTTATTCAGAATGCTATATAAAAATGTCAAAGTTGAGTTATACAACCGTAAAGGAACCGGTAGCCACCGCAGCGTTTGTAATGCGATTTCAGTGAATCTATTCACTTTTAGAACAATGCGCATACCGCGATTTTGAAGTGTTTGTAATAGATATATTGTATTTAGATTGAACAGGAAAATGATAGAAGCATAGTAACCAAAATGTGGTTGAATAATCGCACTATACAGGGTGTTTCAAATTCGATCCTCACCATTGCAATCTCGGAAACTATGAGAGATACGAAGATAGTTAAATCGGGGCAAAGTGGTGCATTTACGTGACTAACAATATTCCGTTGAGAAAGTTCTGAAATTCCAAGTATATCCGGAGTTTTCCGAAAAAATGTTTTTTTCTAGCTATATTTATCGAAGGTTTAGAAAACAAATTGCTCTTCCACATTGCTACTTTTTTCTGCTACATAATGATGTCTCCAGATTTGATATCCAACGTTTCATCTTCCGGCCACCATCATCAACTTTATTTTTTCTTATGGGCGCTACATTGGATTCTTTCTGTTTTGAATAGAACCAGATTTTTCCCTACCAATGATTAATCGTAGGTTATCATTCTTTTTTATTTGTTATTGTCACTGAGTTTTTGGCGAAAAATGGCTTTCACGAATTAATAAAAAAGAGATGTGATACAAATTTATTATTAATACGATAGAAACAGTGTTAGGTAATCGAAAATGTATTTGAACTTGTATTCCGAAAGACGATAACCACATCGAACTTTGTTCAAATAATTGGATTAAAATCTCACTTAATTTCATTCGTTGGAAAAGCCAATGAAAAAATACGGAGACAATCAACAATCAAAACTTTATAAATGAGGGGTATATGAGATAAATTAGACACCCTGTAATACAGTAATAAATCATCTAACTGGAATCCAAGAAACTCAATACATGACACAATTTTAATGTTTTCATTATCGATTCGTAGAATTATTCCATTCAACTCGAAGTTTTTCCACTCATATTTTGTTTTTATGATCATTCCTTCAGTTTTCATTTTATTTAGTTACGTAAAATTAATTTGCCATGAGGTATCAATTAACATCCCCTAATGCGGCATTCATTTTATCAATAGTTCTATCTAAGCTTCTATCGTAGCATGCGATCAATATTTACAAACTAGTACATGTTATTCAAGTATAAGATGTAAAGCATATGTCCTAAAACGCTACCCCGCAGCACACCTATATCTAATTCCTGTGAGATATTATTTTCAACTCTGACTTTTTGCTTTCTATGGGATAAATAGTAACTATTGGTAAATATCACCATCAATGCCAGAGAAACTTATTAATTTCATTAGAAGAATATTACTGTCAATTGTTTCAGGATCCCTCTTCTAATCAAGGGTTTTGTGTAAATTGAGAAGTATTGTTTCCACTCTACCCAGTCAATTGAAATGAATTCACACATATTTAAAGCCGAAACTGTAGAACAATAAATTAATAATAAATTCCAACAATAGTCTCAAACCTACAAAATCCATTGAAATAAATTGACTAAGTGCCATTGGATCATTGCATCGGTTTCTTTCTGCTCATTTCTCGAGGAATTTTTTTTTTCGGATGACCTGTAGTAAAGTACAGTTGTATGTACCAAAATATTTTTATGATGAAAAAAATTGATCAATTTCAGTGGTTGACCTGATTTATGAATTGTATTTTTGTGCAGCAAATTATTGAAGATAATAAGTATCGGGCATTCAAGACAGTTCAAGTTCAGTTCAAAATATATTTTTTCATTTGAGTCAATGTATTATTGTGGATTTTTTCATCAAAATTAACTTCTATTCATTCATAACAATTTCAAATGTAATTAAATTATCATTTTATCTAATCCAACCCATCAGTTGAGTTATTATTTCGATCTGTATAAGGCGAGGACCAGAGCGATGTCCTGCGGGCATAATATGAAAAACTAAAGAAGAATAATTGTGGTTGTATAATTTGACAAGAGGTGCTCAGGTGAATGACAGAATCCATATCGAGTTGGGGGGTCACCGATAGCATCTCTTCGATAATCACAATCGCTGCATAGTCATTCCTTTCCAGTGGTGGTACGTCTGTTTTCTACAAATAATAGTGTAAAATCAACATATTAGTTATTAGTTTTTTTGCAAGCAAACTAACCAAATCACTTTATTTTTTTGGGGATTATCCTATGAGACAGTATCCTCTATTATAATTTGGAAGTGTGTTGGAGTCAAGAAAGTCGTATCTCAAATGCTTTAATATCAACTGTGAAAACCAGACTACATACATGATATCTCAAAATTCACCATATTCAAATGAAAATGGTTGTATACAGTTTCATTTGTTTCATTATTGGCAAACCTTATATTGTACATCAACTATTAAGCAGATATGTAGTGGCTGTAATTGTAAGAGGTAATGTGTATAATGAAATAATTTTGTGTTTTGGTCTGAATTGAATCATAAATTGCTATAAGCAGAATTAAAATATATAGGGTTGGCTGAAAAAAGCAATTTTGTTTTTTAGAAATCATTATTCTCACAGATATACTACAGGGTTCCATACTGGGTCAATAGCTATTAGCACTTTATACTTTCTATTTCGTAAATGCTGTCATACATACACTGTTAAAAATGTTTGTAAAATTACAACTGTATTACAAAACAAATGATCGGTTAAATTACAAATCAGTGTCTTGCTAATACAATATTCAATACGATTAGAGTAATTTACCAAAAAATATTTGGAATCCTACTAAACTGAGTCGTGATTTTACAATCATCATCAAATAACCCTAAACTTGTTGTAATTTTACCAAACCGTAAGTTAGTTCCGAAAGAAAGTTTTTTGAATTTTCAAATATTATTTGTGAATTGATTTACTTTAATATTTTGTGAAATTATAAAAAAAAGTTGGAATTGGAATTAAAATGAAGTCATAAGAATTTCACAAAAACTTTTAGCATTTTTAAAATTTGATTTGTAACTGGGCCAATAGTTTCCATTTTTCTCACACCTATCGTAACAATACTGAATCGTTATTAAATTTTTCATTAAAAGTTTTCAAAATGTACAAATATCATTTGTAAATTAAATCACTTAATTTTTTTGTGAATTGATAAAATATTTTTGTAACTGGAATTACTACGAAGTCATAAAAATTTCGCAAATACTTTCAGTATTTTAACAACTTTTGTTTGCAAATTATATGGTGCTTTGTAATTTGGCCAATAATTTTCATTTTTCTCACACATATTGTAATTATACTGAAGTGTTATTAAATGTTTCATAAAAAGTTTTCGAAATGTACAAATATCATTTGTAAATTGATAAAATATTTTTGTAATTGGAATAACTATGAAGTCATCAACATTTTACAAATACTTTCAGTATTTTAACAACTTTTGTTTGAAAATAATACTTATTGTGATTATACTGAACCGTTATTAAATTTTTCATAAAAATTTCTAGAAATTTACAAATATCATTTGTAAGTTTTCCACTGTAAGTTTTTGTGAATTGATAAAATATGTTTTTAACTGGAATTACTATGAAATCATTAAAATTTCACAAATACTTTAAGTATTTTAACAACTTTTGTTTGCTAATTATATAGTGCTTTGTGATTTCACCAAAAATGTTCATCTTTCTCAAACGTATTGTAATTACACTAAACCATTAGTCAATTTTCTACAAAACGTTTTCTAAATTCACAAATTTGATTTGTAGAATTATTTACTTTGATTTTTTGTAAAATTATGAAATATTTTTCAAACTGAGATACTATGAAGTAACTTGAATTTTACAAATATTTTTAGTCATTTTACAACTTTCGTGTGCAAATTTCGTATTGCTTCATAATTCGGCTAAAAATGTTTATTTGTCTCTCACATATTGTAATTAAATTAAACTATTTAGCATTTTTTATGAGAAGTTTTCAAAATGTACATCGTATGTGGTGTATTTTACTTCAATTTTTTGTAAAATCATAAATAATTGTCAAAATGGAAAGTACTATGAAGTAATAAACATTTCACTAATATTTTGATTACAA
>WOGP01000769.1:0-22049 GCA_015342065.1 Leptinotarsa undecemlineata | reverse complement strand
GACAACCCTCAGAAGTCGAAACTTGTGCGAGCTAAGGACTAACAAGATATTAAATTTTAACGTGTGATTCCTAACACGGGTTGGACGATAGCAAGTGAAAATTGATCGTTCAGTCTGGGGCTTCAACCACCGACCAACACGGCGGACGATTTGAGTGAGTGAACAAAGCACCCACGTCGAACCGACCGACTATCGTCCGTCAGAAAATATTTTTCTTATAATCAGTGTGATGTTTGTCTGATTGGTTCATTTCTTTCAAGGCATTAGAAATACGATGATTTGAATGGATTTCTGCTTCAACAAAATATTTTCATTTTAATTTTAAAGTTACTTACTCAATTTAGCATCTAGTTTGTCGTCATCTGTCCAACTCCCTGGTATGCAGCTTGGTCCAAGAAAATTAGCCAAAGCTCTTGTTCGTTTTTCTGTTAGCGTAACATTATCTGTGGTATTGCAGTAATTAAGGTTTGAATTCAGTAGTTTATTTTGAAACTCTTCCAAAACATATCTCGTGACAAGATCGTCATGTATATAGCCAGGGTGGCAAAAACGTTTTCCTCTAAAGTCTTCCAATCTAACACCGTTTTGTTTTCTGACAATCACAACTGTTTGATATGCTGGTTGTTCTGGAAAATGAGATATATCCCATTTTTGAATTCAGAAAATAAATTATGTTATTTAAAATATAACACACAAAATAGAGAAATGGTTATGTTGATATCAATACTTTACATACTCATTTGAATATGAAGTACAGAATTTGGGATAAAGAAAGTGAAAGGATTTCTGAAAATTGACCAGTTATAAAAGTCGGAATCTGTTACGTCAGAAAAATAAAGTAAAACCATTGCACAACATATCGCAAAAAACTCTTATATTTAGGAAATGATTGCCAAATGTTATCACTTATTATGCAATCAATTTTAAACTATAATTAGTTGCACATTACTTGAAAAAGGATGTGTAGCCTATTTCAAGTACTATTTGTAAAATAATATTCATTCTCAGAAGTACTATATCTTTTTCATAACTGTCAGGACTACTTTCTTATTGTGGCAGATCAATTTTATGATTTCCTAAAAATTTCAAGGTTATCTCAAATTACATTTTCTGAAATGAATGCAGAATATTATTACTTTTTCTGTGACTATTGAAAAAAGCCTTACCTACCTAATAATGTGACCGTTTCTTGTTGGGTAAGAAGGCAAAATTATCCATAACTCAAACCTCTGAACCAACCACATTTTCCAGATGCCACAATCGCAGATGAGCAAACTTATAACTTTACTGTCTTTTTCAAATAAGGAATAAAACGTGAGTGGTGAGAAGTGAAAACGAATGATATTCATCATTCAATAACAAAATTAGAGCAGTAAAAACTCGAATTTTTACGTCACACTAAATGATTAACCATTGTGAAGTTCCTGGGTTCAGACTCCTTCTATTTATTTTAATCGCCCAATTTCCGAACTATTTGAACTACTCTTCGGTTATCTCTAACAAATCAATCTCATATTGAAATATTTTTGGCATAAGTCATAGAAAAAGTATAGTATTCTACTAGCGACAAATTGTCAGTTCCATATATTCAAAGATTCATAAGTAAGAAAACGATCTCACTTGAAAATTCCAGTTGCAATGAATATCATCTACATTCAGGAAGGTTTTTGTTTTATTTTATTTTACTCATAGAGTCTTCTATTGAGGAAATATATATGCAAATATAATTTCTATCTGATCACTTAAAACTGAATTTATTATTATTTGCTATACATATTTATTAACGTTATTAATAATGTAACTCACAGGTTCACTGAACAATAAATATTTTATGCATACATTCATACACGAATGAATATTTTTACTCGACGAAAACGAACTATTGAAAAAATAAAAGTTGATAATATTTTTGAATATTTATAACCTTAATTATTACTATCAGTGCAAAACCAAAAAAACGTTTTAAATAACCGTGAGTTATTTTATGATTACTATCTGAAAATAGATTCAAGGTAGCCTAAAAAGTTATATAATGATGCTCCCTTTTTAACCTTACCATGAGTAAAATAATAATAATAATGTTCCTTAATCATGAATCAATTTCATTATGGCTCATATAAATTGATGAAAATAAGTTTTAAACAACTATTAAATATTTCTTGTTCAATTATGAATAATAAATGAATCAAGTTCGTTCACTGAGGGTACTGCATCAATTCATTGCCAATTTAATAAACTATTTAAACGAGTGATAATTTCTGTAACCTTCAAGAAATAATTCAATCAGCACATCTATATAAAACTTATTTTATGAAAAGTTTTAACGTTTCTATCCAACGAACAAATGAAACATTTCAGTTACTTGAAAGATTAGATTGGGTATGAATCATTTTGGATGTATTTTTCTTTCAAAATATAATAAAATAGTGCTTTCATTTCGAGATTATTCAGTTCAGACAATTTTTTTAAATAAATCTCAGATAGGACAAAGGCAACTTTGATTAAAAAAATTTTTAAAGCAAACTTTGAAAGTATTTAGGAACCTTGCACAATATAATAATATTTATACAACATTGGAGATACCATTGGTAAATATGGTATGTCATAATATATATTCATAAATGAATATGTAAAGAAGTGTAGAGATAAAATAAGGGAAAGCAAAGATGTTTTAACGGGCAACTCTAAATCCTATCAAGAACAAACATTTCCTATTTCAGATTGCCGTAAGAGCTGACAGACTTTGGCAGTTTCTCAAAATAATTTTTTTTTATGAAAACGTTTATAATTAAAAGAAATATTATATAGCAAAGATTTTGATATGAATTTTTCATCACAAGAATATACAAGTGCAGATAACATTTACCACTATTGCTTAAAAAAATCTTTTGTTATAGAGATGCTCAAGAAATGCAGAAAAATTCTGAAAATGCGGAGGAGAGCGGAGTGTCGGAAAGTTTATTTCGACAGCACCTTTCTCCAAATGAAATAGTTTTTGAAAAGTGTAGACCAAGACGTAAAGAGCAATTCAACCCAAAGCAGTGACAGTTACAGTCTGCGGCCTATGTCTCTTATTGTAATCTAGCTGGCTATTTAAGAGTTTCTGTCAGATGGTCCTTTATCCTATTTGTATCTGCACACCTTTGTATAGTTTTTGTTGATTAGTGGCATCAAAGAATAGATGAAACAGGCAATTTTTGGAAGTTCTCAGGAACCACTAAAATTTTGGTGATTTTTTTTTATTTTTGATTTATTATATTGAAATTAGAAACCTTTGGAAGCAGGGACATAATTATTCATTGTTCAAACAATATGTGTATTTATAAATAGAAAAGAATTTTGTTTTGTGTTTTGTGTGAATTTTTTAAAATTCTTGATTGATTGTTTGAAAATCGGAAGTGGCGGGAGAGAAAAGTAAAATTACCATTTGAATTTTTCTCACCTGCTTCAACTTCTCCAATTACCACAACTTGTTCTGAAACCAACGGGGCTGCCAGAAGAGCTTGTTCAGGATACACTATTGTAAACTGAGGCAGACCTTTGTCAATATTTAGAAAACAATCGGTTCTGAAAATATAAATAATTTGAATCGATTATCAACTCAATTATTTTCAAATGATTTGGCTTACTTTGAAATTACCAGTCCACAAGAATAGTTTTGATCCCGCTCTATATTGTTACAGGCATCCCTGTTGAAGTTATCAGTGCAAATTTTCTCTGAAACAAAAAAAAAAGAAAAGATTATTACCTTATATCAGGTAGTGATGTGAAAGCTGCAGAAAGACGGAGCGCGATTTATAACTTGGCGGTCGATGAGATCTACAGCAGATTGATTGTATTAGTGTCTTATCATGAATGCAACAGTCTTGGTCTGTGGTATTACCCGTCATTTACTACATATTCAGGTTAGATTTTTCATACAATTCATGTAAATATTTTATGCGCCCCAGTTCAAATTTCATATAAATTATATCTCTATATATCAATACTATGTTGTATGTTAGGACAAACTCTTTCAATTGAAAGAGGTATATTTTTAAGAAGATTCCCACATTTTTTTGCATAAAGATGAAGAAGTAGAAAGCCAAAAACCTTTCTTTCCCAACCTATTTCAATAAATTATTTATTATTCATGTATCAAGTTTTAATTTTTTGTTATGTAATTTACACGAGTAGATTTAACTCATTCGTGACATCGATTCGTTATTTTACGAATGAATTGTGTTCTTCATTTTGTAAAATTATCCAGATTGGTGCTGAAGAGCCAATAAGGCAAGTGACTTATGGCAAAACATCAGATGTCTGCCAGTGAGGATGACAGTGTTTCATGTAAGTGAAATTTTACCTTTCATTTACTATATTGTGTAGCAATCCTGTGAATGTTATCTGATTCAATTTCATAACGAATGTTTGGAGTACAACCTGAATGATTTTTTTCTTTTGTAAAATTCAATGTTTATATGAAATTAGATATTTTGAGAGGGCTTTTGTTCCAGTTTATGTCTGAAAGTTATTTCTTTGCATCTTACTTCTTGACATAATTGTTGTATCAAAAAACTATATGCAGGAATAACTTCAGTGAAGAATCCTGCAAACACCTCTCGGATACAATCCAACGCCGTTCGTGGTATTAGCCAGGGGAGTAGTTGTTTTCTGATAGGTGTCAGTCCATTAACCTACAGTGCAGGTTAAAACCAGTCTCCAAGCATGCCCACTCATTTTGTGAGGAATTAACTGTTTTCTTTATTTTCTTTGGAAGATTCCCACATTTTTTGTATGAAGATGGAGAAGTAAAAAGCCAAAACCTTTCTTTCCCAAAAACTTGAATTTATCACACTATGATTATTTCGTGTTTTATTTTTCAAATTCATTATCCTTTCAATTCTTTATGATACTAATACTGATGACAGGCAGATTTAATCTTCATCTTGAAGATGATCACTTAGTGATTGAAACACGTGTCGAGGTGTTAAAAATAACAGTTAGGTGTTGGGATAGAGCTCCAATAATATTAATTCATAAACATGTTTTTCTATAGTGACTGTGGTTATTCTACCAGGTATATATCTCTTTTTCAGTTAATCGACATGCTAACAAAAAAATGTCACCTTCCTGACCTAAATCAAATGTAAAGTGAATAAAATGTTTTCCATTGTGTTCCTTTTGAATTATACTTTTCGCTTCACTGTCAACATCATTCTTTCTATTTCTCCAACATCACACATCAAGTATTAAATCAGAAAAATATGATGTTATGCATTATCGAATGAACCCCTCACATGCCGATTTGATAAGCAAACTAGGTTCATCTATGAAATACAAACAAAGTGAAGTCAATGTCAACAAAAGTATTATTGATATGATATATCATGTTAATTTTGCCAAAAAGCATTCATGAGTCACAAATTCAAGTAAATTATTTTTATGGCACTTATATGTAATTGAAACTATGCACATGTAAGTATGACCTAAACTTTACGGAAATAAAATAAGTTATTACAAATACATACATTTTGTAATATTAAGGTATGAGCTATTTAATTACTGAATACAGATATTTATATTGAAAACTGATAAACGAGTGAATTTGATATACAGTGTGAACATAAATAAGTTCTCCCTCTTTACTTTTGAAAGGAACAAGATATCCAGGTTGGACAAAATTTGCATAAAAAGATATAATTTTTTTAAGTTTTTGGTAAGAAAGATGATAGTGTTGCATCACTTTTCAGCAGAAGGGCGCCACCAACTTTTTTTGATTCTCTAATATTTTTTAATTTTTGAACATCAGTTCGTGAGTATTCTACAAACGACTTTTTTTGTGGTAGACTCAACATTGTATACTGTGTTTTTTTTGGTTTATAACCTTCCACAATCTGAAAAAATTAAAGCTGAATCAAAAGAGAAATGTGGTAAAGGGCAAACTGAAAAGGTCATCCTGAAAAGTTATTGCCTAATATAAACTACTGGAAAGTCCAATTAATCAGTATCTTGTCGTATTCATAAATTTTGCCTCCAAATTGAAAAAAAGTCAATTGAAAAAATTAAATATTGATACCTAGCTTTCTTAAGTGGGTAACGTTTTGGAAAACAATCCTGTTTTTCAAAACCTGTAATCACTATAAAAATCTCGCATCAAACTGTGATTGTTCTAATTTCTTTTCACACAAGTCAAAAGAAATTATTGATTTAGCTTTAATTTTTTCAGATTTTGGAAGGTTATAAACCCAAAAAACAGTATAAAAAATTCCTGTGTGATTACGATTTCATATTAGTTTCAAATTGATCATCAATCACTTTTTGACAATAATGAAGTTTGTTCACAAATTCATCATGGAATGTTTCTGGGCAGCACCTCTTATTCTAACCATGAGCTCTGGAGTAGACTATGGTTATGTAATGTAAACTCAAGATTTCACCAATCTTCATAAGAATCCAAGGATGTCATATCAGGTAATATATCAGGTTATTCTAAGGGACCACGTTGTCCTATCCACTGGTTTGGACAATTGTCATTTAACCACTTTCAAACCAGCTCGTCTTAATAAAGAGGTACCTCATCTTGCTGAAACCTAATATTATTTGAAAATGTGATATCTTAGAAGATCCCACTAGATCACCTGATATAACGCCCCTAGATATTTTTGAGAAAATACGTGACCTCTGAAATGTACAATACACAACCACAATGCATTTCAGAACTCGTTTATAAAAAAAGGGCGCTTGCAATGATATAACTCCAGGAACATTTCATAATGTTCGGGGTACAAATAGGAAAATCAACAACAGTTTCCACACAATTGAATCAATATTAAATTAAAAGTAACCAATAATACACATGTACATAGTGTCTGAAATAAAGGATCAAATAGAATTAAATACAATAACTATAAAAACTGTTTAATCGTTATTGACTAAATGTATTAATGAATTATAATTTATAAAGTGAGTTCTCAATGTCTTTTTGGCCATAAGCAATGATGTATTGAAAATATCGAAGTATTTTGTAGGAGTATTACCTCATTTAACACACTGACATAGAGGAGAGTTCTGCAAACAGTTTGTTCTCTTAAAGGGTAAAATAAATAATTAACGTGCTCTTATTGTTCCATTCAAAATATTTGAGCAAATTATTGATAATAACGAAGAACAATTTATTTTGTTTTCTATTATATTTTTAATAAAATATTGCATATGTTCCACTGCAGTCTCTTCTAATTCGCCAAATATCAACGTTTTCATTGATTTATTACCCAAATGTACTGAAAATGATACCTTCCTACATAAATTTTGTACGAACTTGAAATATTGTTTTGTTCACTGCATATATACACACTCAATATTACAAGTATTACTACAGTGTATGGAATACAAAAAAAGAATATGTGAAATGACCATTTAGACCATGTGACAGATTCATACAGAAAAGTTGCTAATACTGTTTAATGAGGAAAGAAACCTTTTATCCATTGAAAAACCTCTCCTTTGATACAATTATCTGAAAAATGTTCAACTTCTGAAAAAATTCTTAGCAAAATTATCTGACCGATTACAATCTACAAAGTTGGCTACAGTTTAGTCAGTTACAAAAAAACAATGAAAGATAAAAATCTTATGCTGTAAAATCTTCAAATCCTTTCAATACCCTGATTAAGGTTGTTTTGATGGCTAGCAGACTGTCCCGCAATACTGTAAGAAATGTAAATCAGAATAACCGGTCTGATTATCTTGGCTGACCTGGATATGAAATGATGGCAAAAAATACAGGAATTGACAAAACTGAAGATTGGAGATAAATAGGAGACGAGGCTGACAGGAGAGTAATGAAAAATGTCCCAAAGGTATTTTTGCGTAGATTTTGCTGAAATCTGAAAGTTCTTAGCTGATGAAAGTAATGTTGACATGAAATGTCAAAATTTGTCTAAAAGAAAGATTATCTGCCTGATATCAAAAGATCTTCTAGGCGGACACGATTAATAAGAACTACTGTCTGGAAACTTCAATCTATGAGTATATAACTTCAGAAAATCAAAAGTATAGAAAACTGCCACATAGGAAGAAATTTTTCCATCAAATTGAACTGATTTAGCAGATCCAAGAGACCAAATATATTTTAGCCCAGAAAATGATTACACGAGACTTCTTTTGCAATACTATTATGAAAAATATTAACATCAGGGAATATAAATGATTCTGAATGAATCATTTCTAATATCAATGGAAGAGCAGCAAAGAAATCTACCTTCAAACGCTGTATGATCTACAGAAAATCTGAAATAATTCCCAAAACACCAAAAATGAGACAAACCTACCTTGGGAGGGTACATATCTCAAACATTTTTGTACATGTTCAGCAATAAAAGAGATTTATTTACAGGCTAACACCTAGGCTAACAAAACATACGAAATTAACAAATGATTATCAAGTAACAAAAATATGAAAACTAGTCAATCTTAAAAGATAATGTTCCGTGAAGAAACTGAAATGAAAGGTGAAACTGGAAACTCTGGCGTCTTCAGGAGATAAAGTGACCATCATCAAGTTGGTTGGTGAAAAACACGCCGAGCAGAGTATTGCAGTTCTCGTGTTTGGGAAAAGTGCTTGTTTGGAGCAAACTGGAAGACTGAAGAAATAAAGTCTATTTATTCAATACCAGAAGGACAGGTAAAAGTCTTGCTGTAGGAACTAAATCCACTCTCTTAAACCCACGAGCAGATTTTGTAGTTTAGAGGTTTTGATAGTAAACAAAATGGGAAAGAAAGTAGCGTTTCATTTGGTTCAAGATGTAGGTGAAAAAAAGGAATATAGCATCTTCGATTCTATTTTGAACTTTAATTGTGGGTAAGCTAGATGAAATTTTATGAGCATCTACCTCTTTTCAACATTCTCTATCATTTGAAAATGTTTTCATACAAGGCATTGTCCTGTTGTGAAGTTCAGATCTAATACTGCTGAACCACTTGCTCTGAGTCATCTCAGATATTCAACTCTAATCAGTGTAGAATAACTTTTCAGCCTAATCGATCCTGCAATTTATCCTGCAAACTCAGTCACTAATTTCTCAAAAATTCAGAAATGAAAAATTCAAGGATACCACTCCAAAATGATATACATATAAAAGTTTTTCCCATTACACTTACCTATCTGGCAATAGGAATCATCACAAAAGTAAACAATTAAAAGGTAACAAATTGATAAAATATAACTTTTCATACTTCCAGAAAAAAATCCACACAGTATTCATAAATTCCACTGAATTGAATGAAATAAAAAAAACAAAGTAAAAGGTAAAAAGTGTATATGATGAAAATTATGACTTCACTTAGTTAGCTGACACCTGTGCAACTAAATTATATTTTTAGTCAAAATTATGTTTAAATTAGAATAAGGTTAGAAAGTCAGCTGACATGGGGAAGAATTTCATAATTTCTACCAATGATGGCGCTACTCGAACGATAAACAGAATTATAACATAATAACTGAAAACTTAATTTGAAACGTAGGTTATGTGATGCCGTGTTTTGAGTATTTGTAAATTTGTGTAGTGCGATTATTATAAACATGAGAAACTACTGAACAGGTGAAATAAATTACTTTTGCTAAGGAAAAGAACAAGAAACCACAAAAATATGTGAAATCTTTTTTAAATTGAAAGGGTTATATTTTTAGAAGTGATTCATTTTTGAGAAAGTTTGTTCTTTCAGAAAATACAAATTTTATACAATACATATACAGTTCAGGAAGCACAATAACAACATATCTCAGAATTAATGAAATGGAATTTAAAGTGCTAAAACAGAATTAACGGGGGATATATTAGAAACATTTAAAATATCTATAATACATAAAATTAGGTACCTACCTAAAGAATATTTCGTTTGATCTCGATGGTTTCTCTGGAAAGATTGATGTTTATTGTTAAATCAGGTACATGAAATGAATTATTCATGTTCTTCAAGGAACCTGTATTTATTAATATATTCTTTCAAATACCTAGTTGACGTGTTTCTCAGTTAGATTAATTTATTCCAACTCTTTCTTTTTTCAAAATATTGAAATTTGAAAACAGCTGACAATTTGAACTATATTTGAACTTGAATTCGAATAACTTCCCCCAAACGATAGCAAGGATAGTTTTCTTAATAATATTCAGAAAAACCAGACTGAAACCATGATTAATTATCAATAATAATACAATCAATATTAATAGAAAAAATACTTAAAATTTTTACATCCTGAATAACAACAATAAAAACAGTCTTTAGGAATCATCGGTCACTTGAATTTTGATAAGTGGTCCTCTCCATGAAAAATAGGAACTAGGAAAAGTAACAATCCATTTGTCCTTCGATACCATGGGGGTACGATCTTTCTATAGGGTCTAATAAATATTATTTGTAGGTAATTCCAAAATTTTCATTTGGAGTAATGAATGGGTTGAAATTAAAATATTCTGAAACTGAGATATATGCTTTTTATTTATTCTAAATGAGCGATATTTCCCCTGGTGACAATTTCAGTAAACTAAAAATATGTACATAAAAACAGAGCACAGAACTTATAATTATCTTAGAACTAGAATGTGTTTCACATATGGGCAATCGTATAATTCCTGCAACTCTGTGAATAACTCGTTTACAGTGGCGGCACAATTATAATACTAAGTTTTCGCATTATACTGTGGCGGCGGCACATAAATCAATGTGAGTAGCATGAAAAGAAAAAATTGGTAATGTTTGTTATTTTCATTCCTCTCCTTCTTGAATTACCACATTACTGAATACATTACATTACAATAACTACGGAACTTTAATAGTAAAAACGATATTTTTTTAACGAAAGTCATTTTTTGAGTTTTTATCTCATACAGCTAAATATTGACGTAATAATTTGATCAGCTATTATTGCTTAAATATTAATCATAGTTTATGCATATGATTTGTCCAACATAAACACATAAGCGCGTTGTAATCGTGAGATATAATAATGAATTCTGTGAACCAGAGCCCGAAATCAAAGCATTAATGATCCAACACAAGACAGCGCTATTTCGACCCGGCATATGTCTCATCAGTGGTGCTAGGCTGAACCACGAATTCGTGACTGACTCAACTGACTTCAAAGGACAAAAACCTGAATATACATAAAGATGATATCCCCCCTCACGTAGTAGCCATCTGTGGAATATAAAAAAAATCCTTTAAGGCGGTCCAATGCAAAGCTAAGCTTCGACATCGTCCGCTGAAGAGATTCACGCTCTACATTTCACTGCTGCTTTTACTATGAAGCAATTCGGGGACCACAGAACCTAATAACGAAGCATTCCTGATTCAACACTATGGCCTCCCAGTTTATCTTCCATATTGGTTCTTGTTCACGTTCTAATCATTATTGCTGCTTCGCCTAATGTTACTCGTGGGAAAAACGATTCTCTGCAAAGACATAAGTTTTCACCATTTTCCGTGAGAGAATTATCACAACGTCGTGGCGGATAATCCAGGCGATTTATGAAGACCGACTTATCTGGTCATCAGTGGTGCCATATAGACTTGTGCACATTGCCAATTGCACATTTGCACAAATCAATTCAATACAGAGTGCAACAGACTGTTGGTTGACACTGAAAGTCACAACATTCAGGAAATGACCTCTGACTTTATGCCTCCAACTGTCAACTACCAACCCGAGTAGAGAGGACTGGATCCTCCGGGAAAAGGAAATATTAAGAGCAGATAATTGTTGGTTCACAGATGGATCGCAGACACAAACCATAGAGATATCAACCTGCCTAGGAACCTATGCAACTGTATTTCAAGCGAAAATTAACGCCGTTGAATTGTGTGAGGAAATATTGGAATAATACAACCTCATACACAAATCAATAAAAATATTCTCGGACAGTAAACGTCTAAATTGGTAGCAAATTGTCAAAAATGACTCTCCCCGATAGGAAGACTCAACAGATTTTCTCTGGGCCTAGATTCCTGGCCATACTGGCCTGGAAGGCAATAAGGCTGCTGACTCCCTTACAAATGAGGGTGCGGCAATCAGCTGGATGGCAAGATTTATGGACTTCTGACAGAATCTTCCACGATTGGCTCACTCCAAGGCGTTTATTCACCCTTCGAAGCTTGATCCCAAACAGTTGTTGGACTACAGTAGGGATGAACTACAGGTCACTGTTATATGAATCCTCATATGCAGAGACTCGGACTGTTGGAAGACAGTCTTTGTTTGGAAATTGATGAAACATCACAGCACATACTTTGTGCTTGCCCCTACCGAATCAGATTTTTAGAGTTCGACAGAGGGGTACTCTTACCATCTGACCTGAAAGACCACCCACCATACAAACTAATCCACTCACTTTGGACCTAACCTAACCTAACCTACGGAAGTTTTGTGAAGTTGCGCTCGAGATGGCGCACTTTACAAAGTTTCCATGATATGAGTATCAAATGAAAGGGTTTGCTGTAAAGAATACGAAAAATAAAATGTCAATCTCAGTCCAATATGGTGAACTGAGCAAGAAATAAGCTAAGGAATATGTCTAGCGTTGACTAAACAACACAAGTAAAAAACATATCCATAAATATCAATATTAAGTTGTCCGACATTTGACGTAAATCTATGATGAATTTACTGACATTCCAATGGAAAATAGTTCATATCGCACATGAATAAACTATACCTCATGAAGGGCAATACGTGCTCTACAGTAGGCTTTGTGGAATCTTAATGAAGTATTCCTAATATAGTTTAGATTGATTATGACAATTAATCCTTTCGTCTTCCGCAAAAATATAGGAATGTAGGCTTTCACAGCTGGTGTCAATGTTTTTCTTGGTTTCCGGGTTTTGCCGTGATCTTCTTCGGATACAATCTTCAAACGTTTCCACTGCAACTGCGGCAGTCATCTTCAATGGTGTTGTAGAAGTACTCTTCTTGACGTGTCAACTATAACTCAAAGGAGACCACGGCAAAACCCGGAAACCAACCAAAACTTCCGGGAAAAGTTTTCAAAACAAGCTGAGTCAACGCTTTCTAGATAAAATTAGTCATTACGCGACGTCATGTATTTGAAAAAGGATTAAAAAGATGAATCATCATTTGTTTCTCCAATATAAAGCAGCTATGTAAAATTTCAGTGATGTCACAGTTGACCATTGCCAGCAAATTTTGTTGTAAATGGACCAATGAGCATGCGCATTAGATATGCCTGACTATTTACTTCTCTCTAACATTTAAAAAATGAGGTCATTGTATGAGCATGGTGCCCAGAAACTCATGCACATCAATATGGGAGCATTTACAATACCGAAAGCCGTTTTGCTCAATTGATTATTGCATAGGAAAATTTGACTAACATTTATTCGGAATTATTGTACTAGAATTATTATAAATATTATTAGAAATTAACATGTAATATAGACTCACCATTTATGTCTACGGAAAACACCCCACTGATTACTTGTAGCAATAAAATCGAAAATGTATTGAAGGAGATCATTTTGTCAGTATCAAGGAAAACGGGAATCAGAAATGAACTACACCGCTTGAGGATTTCGTGACGAATAAATTTGGGTGTGTTCAATCACTTTATCTTATCTCTTATCACGACAGTTTACTCTTGGAAGGTACACAAATTCTGACGTTACACTTATGAACCCTATTTTAGAGACGATATTATTTATTCGTTTGCATTCAGGGAATTTTAAAATACAATATACCATCGACTCCACCCGGGTTCGCATGGGTAGCCAAACATATAGGTACTCTTTTCTAAATAAAATATAAAATAAAATATATACTTCTTTATCGATTTCTATTTTGTCTCCTTCAAGTTAGTCCCCCCCAAATATAATAGACTTGTGCAAGCGTTTTATCCAATCCACGGAGCAGGTCTGATATGGCACTTTTTGGTATGTCCAGGAGCTCTTTCAGGGATTCCGTTTTTATCTCCACATTCGTCGCAAAATGCCGTCCTTTCTAGGGTCGTCTCTTCAATCTTGTCAACAGGAAAAAGTCGTAGATATCGCAGTCACCAGTTAGGACTCTTTCAAGCAAATCTGGATCGCCGTTGACGTCATTCAACAATTCCTGAGAGACGTTCATGCGACAGTTTTGTTGGTCAAAATTCAGCAATTTTGGAACGAACTTCACTGCCACATGCTTTATGCTCAGCAACTAGTGAGTCGATGATTGTCCAGAGTGTTGATGTGCTGGGGCGTCCAGGACGAGCGTCGCTATTCACATCTTCTCGACCTTCTGTGAAAAGCTACTTGTAAACATTTTTTGACCCAGAGTACACTCACCATATGTCACTGTCAATAAAATAAGTGTTTTTGAGCATTTGATTTCATTTTTTACACAAGATTTGATGAAAACTGTTTGATCCATTTTTTCGATAACAGAAAATCGCCGAATATTCAAACGCTTCTAACTTTTATGCCTCTTACCAACAAATCAAACATGCCGAACAGCTGAAAATTAGTACATGTGTTCGAGACAGGTGTACCAACATAAAAAAATAAAAAAATGCTACCTATTCGAATGTACGTAGCCCCCGAAATTTTAAAATTCACCTTATTTCTTCAACAGCCCAAGTATACTTAGTTTATTTTCTGTCTTAGTGTCACCTCAGCTGGTTTCTGATAATAATGACCTTTGGAGTATTGTGACGCTAGAAGATGCTATTGTATAATGAGTCACGGTTTTGTAAACTCTCAAGTGGAAATCTCACATTGAAGTGTGTTTTTTGAATACGTTATAATGGATTTCCATCAAGCAGTATCGGTCAGTTATATCATATTTTTGATAAAATTCATCCAAATAGGAATATGTTCGCAACTGTCAATTTCAATTTTAAAACAGGTAAGTAAGTACCTATCCACTTCAAAACTTCAAGCTTCAAAGTGATTCATATGTAAAACAATGTAATTGCAACCTTTTTTCGTCACGCGAGTCGCATCGATTTGTGAGAGCGCTTGATAACTTATAAATAAGACATACATATGAAATAAGTAAGTATATCAACGTATTTAATTTGGTGAATATTAATACCGTATCAGTCTAAACAGTCTTTCAAGATAGCGTAGCGAGTAGCATGGAATGGGAACCTGTTGTTTAAAAATGTTTTCATTAACCGGCTGTCGCCCCCTACGACAACCTTCAAAGGTCGATCTTGCGCGAGCTAAAGAATAATGAAGAGGTCCTACCTTTCAACGTTGCTTTGGAATTTATATTATTTCAAATCTGATTCTCCTGATAACATCAACACACACAAAATTATCCCTTTTCCTGAGGTTGTTCGCCCCGAACAACATTCCAAAAGGGGATATCACGACCAATGTAAGAACTCAGCCTTTCTGTAGACGACTGTAGGCTTGCTTCTGGGTGACAATTTTGTACACCAGATCGTTTATCTTTTGGTTACCAAGTGAGGCCTTTGCCATGGTCTCTGCAATTTGACACAAACGTTTGCGACGTTGGGGTTGGTAGAGCTACACTGCATCGCCCTCCTTGAAGCTTACCGGCAGCGACTTTTTGTCAAATCTTATCTTTATCTTGTCGCTGGAAAGCTGTAATGTGGATCTAGTAATTTTTTTTACAATTTCCGGTCCCTTCCTCAAGTCATTTACATACTCTGAAAGAAGTACCTCTTGAGATTGTTGCCACACAATACATCTACCGGAAGCTTCAGTTCTCGACCAGTTAATAATATGGTATGTAACCTGTCGCGTCATGTTGGGAGCTCCTGTATGCCAACAGAAAAAGGGGAACCAATTTATCCCAGTCTATTTGGTTTTCGGAGACAGTTATTCTTATTTTTATTTCTAACGAATATAAATCCGATTCAAAGTTGCGACCCTGATCCGACTGTAATTTCTGGACTTCTGTCACAGGACTTCTGCCAGCGTTCTAGCATCTTGGTTGGGCTACTGCTTTAGACCATTTGGAAAAATAGTCCATCACAACCATAAGGTACTTGTTACCGGATGCGATTTTCTCAAAAAGGCACCCGCTGATGTATTTCTTGTCTCGTCAGCGAGATACACGTCTTTGGAAAGATCATTTGGGATTTGTGAGTTTTTCCATCCAGGCTTTCCCATTTCCGAGTGAGTAGGTTATCTCGAATGCACATGGAGTCCCATTGGATCCAGTAACCCTTTTCCTGATGACCGTGCTTGGAAATCTCTTGCCATTCCGACTTTCCTCCTTTGTCAATCCATTCTCGTACAGTTCTCAAGACCGGATCCTCCTTCTGCGCTACGATCTCTTGCCTCGTCATGAAAGAAGTGTCATCCTCAGACGCTGATAATGACCGCATCACACCATGGTCAGGTTATTCGTCAGATTTTCTGTCCATATCCTTAGACAGGGGACCCTTACAGTTTGGTACCCTCCGGGTCAGAGGAAACTCGAAGCAGCGGGAGGTGGGGGAGCTTATCTTCCTATTAGAGCTGCCCATAAAGGAGTATCTACCCGCTACCTTGTCACGTATGGTGGAAAGTTCTTTTGATAACTGGTGTTGACACAGTTTGCAGCCGAATGTCAGGCATGGTTTTCTTGAGAGGTTATCTGCGTTTCCGTGACTCTTTCCTTTCCGATATTGAACTAAATCCGTTCGACCAATGTTTTTTCCCTTCAGAACATATCGTTCTTTTTCTTTACGAATCAGATAGCTATGCATAGATCTTCTTCAGAGAGATGGCTTCATGTCTTTTTGAAAAAGTCGATGAGTTCCTTTGCGGGTTGTTGACTTCTTCGTCGATTCTGGCGATTTTCACAATCGGTTCGTAGATGCCTATTACTTACCTTTTCTTGAGAGTTACCCTGTTATTATTAGGGTTGATTATTTTTACTGGAATGGCCTCATTGTTACATTGACCAGAGATCTGACCCCTGAAAATTCCTGCTTCAGAGCCATTTGATTCATATAAAAGTAGTTGTTTCGGAAGAACTCTATATTTAGTGTAATTCAATGTTGAATGAAAGTAGGTAATTGTTTGGAGAGGGCTTTTTCTTCAGTTAGTATCTTAAGGTAACTTCTTTAAGAAGTTTCCCATATATTTTGTATGAAGATAAGGAAACAAATCATCTTTCTCTGTCTTTTTAGAAATACACCACTTTCAAGTTGAATATTAAGGAATCATAGACATAAACCTTTCTCCTGAATTCTCTTCATTGTTCCGATACATGTTATTGATGTTTAATAAATGATTTTAACTTTCCGTCCATTTGTAAAATCGCATTCAGACAGACAGATAGATGCGGCGTGTGGCGGGACGACTTTGTTTTATTATTCAGTGGTTTCTATTCTTTTATATTTGCACGCTCTTGAATTACACAACTGATATTCAAAATCAATACTTTTCGAAACACATTCTGTAGATTTATCTTACAGAAACACGAACACAATTTTCACTTTGCTTGCAATCTTGATTTTAATTCCCACATTTAAGTAGACGGAAAGTACTACACGTTAACCCCAATTTTTCACTTTTACCAATTCTCTTTCATGAAATTGAATAAACTATAACTATATTTGCATGTACGATCTAAAATCTGCAACTTACTTCAGTGTCTCCTTTTTGAAATCATTTGGTAATATTCACAAAAATAACTGGGTATATGATACCTGGCGCCCTCGCAAATCAATTTTCTGTTTCATTAATGAATAAGTTTCACTCTGAAAGTAGATTTCGCCTCTGATTTCTGATAATGTGAAACCTCATTCCTAGATGGCAGCATTTTGACCGTTTGAAACCGAAGTTAAACTTTTGAAAGAATCATAATTGAAACATTATTTAAAAAACGGGGATTTCCGATCAATTATTTGGTTTGGAATGGATACTTTACAACTTTAGAGCAAAAATATGTTTATACAAGAGACCAGATTTGCTCAGAAAGTAATGATGATTCAAAAAATAGTTTTTACATAAAAAAAACAGTGGCGTACCATTATTCTCTTTGAAAGTAGAAAAGTTATTTGTACAGTGGAAAATGCCTTTTGATGCATAAAGATGCCGTATTACGTTTCACAAAAATAAATAGGGTAATATCACAATTGTTATGAAAAAAAATGTAGAGATGTATAAATCGTTAGCGAACACTTTTATCATTAACCAACCAGAACACACATATTTCTATATTGTTTCATGCTCAATGCTCATTATAAATGGCTAAATGAAAACATTAACAGAGTGCTCAAACAAAATTATAGACACAGATTTTCTCACCTTCAACTATGAATACCCAGTTCAAAGGAAGTCAGGAAATATTTAGATGAATGAGGTGATAACATGCTACTGAGAATGCAAAATACCAGAAAGTGACTGGAAAACCGTATTCAAATGCCAAACTGATTCGAAACTGCTTCTCAAGCTTCAATGTTTTGTGACAACGTAACTTACTGAACAAAATAAGACCCGGAAAATGATACTGAAGGTAAAACAAACAAACCAGATTTGTGACTTTCATTTTATAAGAAAACTTTTAGAATATCAAGACTGAATATCAGTTAGAATTGATATGTACTTTTTTCTTGAAATGTAAGAATAATGTAAAGATTTGCAAGTTCTAATTGGTCTCTAATAATCTTTCGAAAATGTACAAGAGTTTCTTTTGTATTGTTTAAAGAAAGCAAAATATAAATATCTAATTTTTTTAGTTGATACTTTCAATTTGTAGCAAAATCTATGAATACGACAAGTTACTGACTAATTGGACTTTCCAGTAGTTTATATTACGCATTAACTTTTCGGGGTGAACTTTTCAGTTTGCCCTTTACTACACTGCAGTAGATTCTCTCTTGATTTATTTTTTATTTGTTCGAATTATGGGAAGGTTATAAACCCAAAAAACATTATAAAAAAAGTTTCCTTTGTGTTTTACGAGTCTTTCATCTCTTCTCTCACACAACGGGTTTTAATTCATCAGATCTTAGTTTCTTCAATACAGAGTTTTCAGCCAGGATTAGTTTTTTTATGTACTTCCGTAGTATCATCCAAATTAACAAAAGCAGACGTAACATATTCTCATAATCATCCTATATAATCCACCAGACTTGCAACCCTTCTTTTTGTATCCCTTGTCTTGACAGAACTTTTGACAGTGGCATACGGTGATTGTACTCTGAGCCAGAAAAATATTTACAGGTGGTACAAGCTTTTCATTGAAGTTCGAGAAGATGTGAATGACAACGCTCGTCCTGGACGCCCCAGCACACATCAACATCTGATGAAAATGTTGAGGAAGCGAAGACAATTGTTATGGAGAATCATCGAATCACTATTAGAGAAATTACTGAGGATGTCGTCACATTGGTTGGCTCATGCTTTGACATTTTTCGGACATGAAGCGTGTGGCAGCGAAGTTCGTTCCAAAATTGTTGAATTTTGACCAAAGGTATTATCGAATGACGTCAACTGCGATCTACATTTGCTCAAAAGGGTCATAACTGGTGATGAATCATGGATATATGTTTATAACATCGAAATCAATCGTTCATTCGTCCCGATGGAAGAGCCGTAGAGAGACCAGAACACAAAAAGCACGCCAAGTTCGATCAAATATCAAGGTTTTGATTGCCACTCTTCGATTAATGTGGCGTAGTGCAACAGTTCTTGCCACATGCCAATAAGGAGTATTATCTGGTCGCCTGCGAGAAGCAATACGAAGAAAACGTCTGGTATTGTAGAAAAGCAATTCATAGCTTTTGCATCAATATAATGCACCTGCTCACTCGTCATTGTTTGTTAGTAATTTCTTGGTCCAAAAACATCCTAATCATGTCTTAGCCATCGTATCCACCAAATTTGCCTCTCTACAACTTTTTTCTGTTTCCAAGATTAAAGAAGCCCACGAAAGGACAGCGATTTGTGACGATTGAGGAGATAAAACCGAATCGCTGAGAGAGCTCAGGACATATAAAAAAATGTATATCAGAACTGCTGTGAGGGTTGGAAAAAGGCTGGCACAAGTTTCATTATATCTGAGGGGGACTACTTCGAAGGGGGCAAAATAGAAATTTATGAATAAATGCATATTTTTTGAGAAAATGTAAATTCACGTTATTTTTTGAACAGAGTAGTATGCTCATATAGAGTATTTTTCTTAATCAACACAAAAAACCCCTTGATATTAGCATGTTATTGATCAGACTATAAAATCTATAGCGGAGTTGGCAAAGTATTGAGCATCACACGGGCTTTGCAGTTTCATCATGTTTTATTTTTATTGGTTTCAGTTCCTTTTATTCAGGTTTTTTTTCGCCAATTCTTTCTGTAATTCGAACCATTTTGCCACATTGCCAAATGATCTATTGCAAAATGAAATATAATCACGTGACGCCATTAGTCTCTAATTTTGGAATTCTTTCAAAACATTTTATTGTTAAATTCCTATTCTTCAACAATAGTATTGTAATTTAGCAATACCATAAGAGTAAACAGCTCGATTGGTATTGCTCAAAATAACAAAGTTTGAGTTGAAAAAACATGGATATATGTCCATGGATATAATTTGTAGCTCAAATGCCTCGAAATAAGAACAAAATGTCAATTGCTAAGGCAAATACACTTTTTTACATTCATAACGAGAAATTTCAACAAGAACATTTGTTTGAAAGTACCATTATAAATAACACAATGTTCAAATCTGAACAAGGTACGTATCTTTCAACAAAATGATTTCACTGTTAAAATCTTTCTTGTATTGAAATTAGACCGCAGATCTGGCACCCATTCTACTTGACGCAGAATGTATTCTTTTCAATTCAATTGAAATTCATTCGAAGTGAAAATGTCTTATTATACGAATAAGATTCGACTCTGTTCTGAAGATTCCAGAATATTATATATACATTTTTTCTTTTCAATGTGGTGTTAGGATTCGACGATTGTTGTTTTATTTTCGTAAGGTTACGTGAACCAATAACCAGTCTCTTGTATCTGTTCATTGTATTGGTGAGTTTCAGTTGATTTATCTACATATTCATTTGAGTTGTCTCGGTAGAGTTAGGGTCTAATCACTGTCATAATCATAATTTCAAATTGAACCTGTAAATTTATGTAGAAGCATTATGTAAAGTTTTAATATTTAGTTACAATCATATTTAAAGTTTTAATTCCATTGGTTCAATTTAACTAGGACTGTGACAGTGGAGGATGATACATATTTAGGCTCTGAGAGTCACATATTATTCTTCCTTCTTCTTCTCTTTTTTAGTGGTCTTGGCTTCCCTTCAGCGTAGTAGACCAAAGCCACATATGATTCGAAAATAATGATTTCTAGATGGTAATTTCATGGATATCAGTTTTATCGTTGTTGGAGAGAAAAGTTTCATCGCTGTGAAAGTCTGTTTTGGTGGCCTAGCCCTTAATTTTTCCATCAACTCTTCAGTTTGAATTGAATAATCAATTTGCATCTAGGATATTGTATTAAGTGCGACACGGAGAAAATAAATTAATTACCAAAGTTTGATATATCTTCCGAACGAATCGAATAAAAATTTCCTTCGTATATTTAGAAAAACGTTCGTACGTAAATATGAATTTACTTTCAAACGAGTTAAAAAAACTTATATAACGAACGTATTTATTTTACCTTTCAGAATCCAGAGTATACATTTTCCTTCTTTATTATTCAGTTCATTTCTTATAAATATGCAATAAAGGTTCCACCTCATTCTGCATATTTATATACAGGATAGGATAACCGAAAAAGTGGAAACTGAAACTTATATCAGATTATACAAAAAAAAATCGAAATACATTGATAAATTCCTATGCATCAGAAGAAACAAATTATCCAATTTCTATAAAACATGAAAATGAAGAAAAAAGCTTCTAACCTTGACACTTTACGTTAGAGAGAAGTAGAACTGGTATCTCTGGCCTAGAAAAAATCCTACAAGTACTGTTCCCAAATGCCAAAACTGCAACATCATCTGACGCGCGTTTCAGCAATCAAGCTGAATCAGGAGATGAAGCAAACATAACGTCTTCCAATTGAATGATATTGTTATCCAACATTTGCTCACAAA
>WOGP01000768.1:0-16339 GCA_015342065.1 Leptinotarsa undecemlineata | reverse complement strand
TACGTCGATCTATCTTTTACTGAAAGGCAACTAGTATAAACCAGAGCCCAAACTGATGACTCTACACCAGACAGTGCTGTTTCGACACGTCATGGGTCTCATCAGTGATGCTAGGCTGAGCCACAAAAGCTAACTCAATAGACATATATATGAAACTATTGAGAATTTCCATGTAATTACCTTTGTTTATTTTGGAGACTTTCAAGTATCACGTAAGCATATTTATAACAATTATTTACCTCCCATCCCCATTGTCAGCAAAAGTAAGCAAAGCTCTTAGCCCCTTCTATGCTTACGTGAACTTTGTTATATGAATTTTTCATTTTTCAAAAATAGACAATGCATGGGTTGCCATATGTTGTGTGCAAAATTCAATAGATACGCACAACGTTCAAGTGAATCCCTATTTAGCATCGTGTGAAGCTAATTTGTGTACCTAAATGTAAATCAGTATTTTCAGTTGATCGCGGTCTCAAATTCATTTTGATCGTGAGTTGAATAACAGGCCACTTGTAAAAAATGTTGAATACAAGGATTTGGGCATAATTCTAGACAACTTTGTTTCAACTAACATGTCATTATCTCAGTCTCAGACAAAGTGTTACGTTTCAATATCTCAAGCAAGAAGAATTAATTCCAAGTAGTCTTAAGCTTTATCTTCAGTTGATTCAGTAGGATGTACCACCTGTAGATACAGTCTAAAAACAACTCCACAAACACATACTCTGGGGTAGGAGTATGTGTTTGTGAAGTTGTTTTCACCTGGACTTGAGCATATCATATGCACCTCTCTGGAATATGTTTAACATTTTGACTCCCACCCCGGAGTATATGTTTGTGAAGTTGATAGATAGATAGATAGATACTTTATTCATGTTGTTACACAAAAGTGTTTATACATACGTCACATAAAACAGTTACAACAGAAAGTAAAAATGTGAAAATTACATCGAATAATTAAATTATTTAAAATCCATTACAATCAACACCATTTGTCAGACAATAAAAACATATTGTATGCAGGTGGCCCAGTGTTACATCCTACCAAATCAACTGCAGGTAGACCTTATGACTAGTTCGAATTAATTTTGTTTGTTTGGGGTATTCAGACGGTTCACTCCGTCTGAAGTGACCCTCTGGGTACTGATGAGGCGTTAGTACTCCGAAACCGGTCTATCAGTGTATGTATCTGCTACACGTAGCTACAAAATTGTAGGTTCGCATGAGACGCAAGGATGGGATGTTTTCACCTGTACTTGAGCATATGATATAGGAATCATTTTCATTAGTTCATGGAAAACAAGCAATGGTGTGATATCATTCGCTGGAGAGAAGGCGCTTTCAACTTTTTTTAATAGAAAGTTGGTCTTGTGACCCTGCACTTGGAAGATATTTCGATTATCCATACAACGACCTTCACTGTTTTGAATTTGGATAACCGGTGTTATTGATGAATTAATTGGAGACTAGGAAAAATGATAATTCGTAACTTTGCAACCAACAAAAGACTGAATCAACTCCAAAATTAGTTATCACAGGTTAGGTTAGGTCCAAAATGAGTGGGTCTATTCGACCCTCCAATGCAACTCGCAATGGTTTATTGTGGCTAACACCTATTCACACTCGATCGAAATAAACCCAGCTTCTTAACGAAGCCGATTAGTTTGTATAGTGAGTGGTCTTTCAGGTCAAATGGTAAGAGTATGGCTCTGCCGAACTCTAAAAACCTGATTCGTTTCCCAGCGGGGCAGGCACAAAGTATGTGCTGTTCTGTTTCATCATTTTCCAAACACAGACACACTGTCTTCCGACAGTCCGAGTCTTTGGATATGATGATTCAAGTGCCAATGATCTGTATGAATGTCTGTTAGACATCGTAGTTCATCCCTAATGTATTCCAACATCAGTTTGGTATCAAGCTTCGAAGGGTGAATAAACGCCTTGGAGTGTGTCAATCCTGGAAGATTCTGCCAGAAGTCCATGAGTCTTTTTGCCATCCATGTGTTGAATCTTTGGTTGGCAAAGCCTAAAGCAATGCGAATGACAGGTTCTGATCCGATGAAGCTGCTTGTAGCACCCTCCTTTGCAAGGGAGCCAGCTGCCTCATTGCCTTCTAGGCCAGTATATATATATATATATATATATTGGAATTGAGATGCTATCCTTAGAAGTTATTACTAATTGTAACTGTGAGTCAATTCAAATGAAAAAGGTCCATTTGTCATTTTCAACTGAATGTATCTTTGAATTTGATTTTAATTTAGGTAATTCGGAGTAATTTTAGTTTTAGTCGTATTGAGAATGGTTATTTAATTAGTTGTTGATATAGTAATCGATTATTGGAGATGTTTGTTCTGTAGATTACTCAATAAATAAAATAAAATGAATCATATTTAGAATGAAATTGGACCAATTTTTGGTTTGGATTATCAAGTGTTATGGGGTTAAACCCCAAACTGGTCATATAAATAAAATCAACTAGTGGTAATTAGGCAAAAGAGTTTTGCTCACAAAAGTGATCATGAATTATAACAAAATAAACAAGTCATTAGTCACACATATTATTTTATAATATTGTAAAACTCAGCCTTCAAATGTTTATTTATAAACATATAATTGGCCATTAATCAGAATAGATCTGGTGTTATGGCCTACAATGTATTCTTTGGTTAATATAATCTTGTAGTTATGTTTAATAAAAACAAAAAGTATGTATATAGACAAAAATTAGAAATATGAAGATAGACTTTAAAATTGAAAACAAAAAATATTAGTATAAAATAAGAATAAAATAAAATGAAGTTCCACACCTACATGTTGGTGTAACTATTGTTTGAAAGCTACAACATGGTGAAATTATACTCAATCAGCCTATTTTGTAAACAGTTATCTGCATGTTCAAATAAAATTTTTTCAAAGCTTTTTTGAATTCAGTCCTGAAAGCAATATTTGTGAAGTCTACAGGAAGTTTATTGTATTGCTGGAATCCTCTATAGATTGGTGTATCCTGATTTTTCTTTGTTCACATGTATATTTGTTTCAATTTTTCAGCATTTCTTGTATTGTGAATATGTGAATCTCCTACTGTTTCCATGGTGGTATTACATAAAATGTATTTATTCAAGATTCTATGTGTAAGTTTAACTTGTTCAAGTGTAACGATTTTTTCTATTTTCATGAATCCCGATATTTCATAAACAATGTTTGTTGAATTACGGTGCTTAATTTCAAACTTGTAACTTCACCATGGAAATTTGATCTTTATTTTCGGAATTCGGACTTCATCTCCCATTTCGAACTTTAATTTTGGAATTGCAATTGAATTTTGAAATTAGACGTTTAACTCTAAAATTTCCGTATGCAAATTCGAAATTGTGATTTTAATCGCACAATTCCATCTTCAATCCCGGAATATTGTCTTTGATCTTAAAATTGTGTCATGATCTCGAAATTCAGTATTTAATCCCGGAATTTGGCCTGCAATCTCGAAATTGGGACATTAATTTCCCATTTCTGACTCATTATTTGAAGTGGGCCTTTGAATTTAGAAATCGAGACTTTAACTCTTGGAATTCCATCTTTATTTCAGTTTTCAGTTTCGAAATTCGGTTTGTAATCACAGGGTTCGGACTTTAATATTGGAATTGCGATTTTTGAGCATTTAATTTTTCGGAAATCGAACTGAAAATTATTTCTTTGATTTTGGATTTCAATTTTCAATTGCCAAGTAGGTCTATAATATTGGCATTTCGAAAACCTTGGTGGTAGGTACAGTTCACTGTACGGTTTACACTGCAAAAAGTTTACAAAACCTCGACCACGTGTTCCATTACTGCTTGACGAAAATAATATGTTCTGTCACCATTTTTTTAAGGAAAAATCATATACAAAGTTAATAATACTATTACTATTAGTAAGTTTGTATATCTATCGTATTGGCTAATTACATTCAATTTTGGATTTTGATTTTTTTAAATATATTTTCGGTAGCCAGGCGGTGCGACGTAGGTGCTGTTCACTCACTCGAATTGACTACCGTGTTGGTCGGTGGTTCGAGCCCTAGTCTGAACGATCGATTTTCACTTGCTATCGTACAACCCGTGTTAGGAATCACACGTTAAAATGTAAGACCTTGTTAATCCTTAGCTTGCACAAATTTCGACTTCTGAGGGTTGTCGTTCATAGGGGTGCTACAGCTGGTTAACGGAAAAACAAGATTTTTTTAAACAGATTAATTCCCTACACATCTTAATCTGTTCCATGAAACTTTTTGATTCTCTAAACAGTCTAAAACAGTTTTGATAACATTATTGTTATCGTGCCGGGCAGCAACTTAAATGTTTCGTGTGATAATATGCAAGAACGAGTATGGTGATTTATTAGATATCCACCTTGACGGTTTTCATAGACAAATTATTTTATGATGACTCATGCGTTTTTAAGTATTGTTTATGACTTGTCGAAGGCATGTTTTACATTGAGAAATGTACTAATTGACGGGGTTTATTGACGTGAAACGATGTTTCGATCAAATTCCTGTTTCAAAACAAATTATGCGGACGCATGTTGAAGAGCAAAGTACGTGTGAATATATTGTTCTTGAAATCAGATATACACCAAGAAAAAAGAAATACCTTTGGTAATAAACTATTCTGTAATTTCACACAAAATTTTTATACACATTATAGAAAATACTTCTGGATTTATTCTCATTAGCTAATAAGGTACTTATTACTCAATTAAAAATTATAAGTTCGGCTTGTATAGAAAAAGAGATTCCTACTTGTTGAAAACTGGACTGTTAACAATGATATCTATGTTTATATTTGAATATAGTTAGAATGTCTTGAAGAATAGATCTGAATTCTTGATGATGTGTGACAATTCATCATCTCAGAACTAATGTATCTATAAAACTAGTATATTTACTTCTGAACGCAGTTTAGATTGTCAATTTAAATCATTGATCCTAAACAGGTTGCCATCTAAACAGTAAATTGATATTTAGAGATCAGTAAATATTTTCTCTAAGTTCCTACATCAAAATTTTAGTCTTGTGCGCCCACTCATGTATGAGTCCACAGAGTTTGAAAACACCCTTTGTTAGATATTGTTATCGATAGTTTTCAATTATAAATGAAAGTATGGCGTATTTACTACGCTGTAATGAACATTTTATAAAAAGCACTGTTTTTCAACGATTTTTTTACTACGAAGATATGTTGTTTTATCCACTAAAATAAACAAGGGCAGCGAAGAGAAAAAAATCTGATTGTCTGATTTGTCTTCAATACTGAACTTTAGTTAGTGAAGTCTTCAGTAATGAAAAATTATACAACTCCGAAATGACTGATACCTATACATTTCATGTACAGACTTGATGATGGCATTTCATTGAACGCTGGGCGGTTGTACATGGAACTACTTTCTGACGCCTGATAGAAACAATTTTCCAGAATATTCATCAAAGAGGAACACGGAAACGAAAGCGGAGGGGGACCAGGAAAGCCAATGATAGTAAGAAAGATAGAAGATGGAAAGAATGCTCTGGCGGATGTATGTTAGTCATGGAGCTATTTGGAAAATCAATATGGATTATTTGTGGTACCCATATCATACACAACGCGTTCAGGTATTTGTTCCTGTTAATTTCCACCACGTGTTACATTCCGTAAATAGCGTTGGCATACAATGTGCATCAGCACATTTCAGGTTATTGGTTGGAGGTCGTTGTATTGGTCGAATCAGATCTCACTTATGGCCTGTTCGATTCCCGGATTTTAACCTACTGAAAAATGTGAAAGATTAAAGAAACCGTTTAGCCCCTGGGTGTGACCTAATGAGACACTACCTTGGTATTCATAAAATAGTTGACCAGTCAATGAGGATCAGCATTTTCATCACTTTTCGTAATAAGATGTTATTGCGAACAAAAAAGGTTTTTCAAAAACCATCAAGGGGTCAAATATTCTCAGTATATAGTCCAGGGAATAACTCTTTGATTTTTTTCCGCATGTTCAATTAACTGTCTGTCCGTTAACTAATTTTTCAACAGTGCAGAAAACTTGTGATAATTATGCTACAGAAAGACGAATCTTTCATTATCTGAGATCAACATCCCACTGTCGACCTTTTCCAAAATACTTTCGGAAATTATATATCCTGAATGAAAAGAAGATCTATGATGCTGGGCTATCGAAATTATCTGATCGTCCAATCTTCATTTCGAAATCCGCCCGTGAGTCGTTTGAAGTCGTTTGCATAATTGGTTCGGATGTCTGGACTTTGCTTAACAAACAACCGAACAGATAAAACCGTTCGCGACTTGTTCGGACATGTAATTTTCGATTTAAGAATCCGAGATCGACGACCGACTTACCTGCGTCAAGAGAGGCTGACTCACACGAAATTTCGCTTGTATAATCGCTATATTGAGCAGATTTCGACATGGTTTTGATTAGACTTGTATATTTGTAATTTCCGTTTAGAATGTAATATTTTTGTTAATTGAAGGTTACGTAGCGGTTCATTCTTCACGGAAAAGCATAATTTTTTGTGTGGGATTTCCATAATGAACGTTAGGATGAATACAAAATTAGCGAATATATACTTTGACTGTTGTATTACCTCATTTCATTTCAACATGAGGAAGTAGCATCTTGATCGATTAAAATCGATCAAATTTGCCTCTCCTGAAAAAAGAAGATTGGAAAAGTGAAATTCATACATGCAAAAACTGGCATTCCATTTCAAAATACATTGAGATGGTGTTTTATTATGTTTAAGTGCGATGTTCGAAGTTTCATCATGGATATATGAAAACAGACATAGTTAGTTGCCGAAACGTCTTCCAAAGGTTTATTTTAATAGAAATGTGTATAGGCATAATTCATAATAGGCAGTTTTAGATTTATTTCTCATGACGATAACATTTAAGTGTGTAGTGCTTCAAGCCTTAATGAGATTAAAATCTCTCTGGATCTCAACAAAGTTTGAAGTTGAATTAAAGATATCTGAAATTTTCAATTGCAAAATGGATTAGTCCTATAGAATCTACAGAGGCTTCGAGAATATACTAATCAAATAGCAGAACGATAAAGTAATAATATAAGTAATTAAAAAGGTACACATGCTCCAAAATCCTACGATAAGCGATGTTATCAGAAAATTGAAATTGTATACCGCTTATTTTACATTTTTTTATATCTTAGGTCACAATTTATAATTTTCCTATTTTTGTCATGAAAACAGTGGAGCGATTTCTTACCGAATAAATATGAATTGAAAAGTGATAAAAAATAACTTCAAAATACTTTAAAGCCCTGTAATTACGTACTTTTTAGCATTCTTTATACTCATAACCGAAGTTTAACTAGGAACTTTAACGAACTAAAAAAATTGTCAAAACATGAAAATCAAATTGGCTGTATATCACACACTGAAACATTGAAGGTTACAGATATCAGTTCATTTCAAATTAAGGAGTATAGATAGACTCGAATACAATGGATGGACGTTATTGGTGGACCTCTACCAGTTATGATGCAGAAATACGAACATTGTTGATTACTTTTTGGAGTTTGTATCAAAAAATTGATGGGTTTAAACCCTCTTCTTTTTTCTTTTCAGGTGAGATTTTTCATAACAGAGAGGATGACTTGATTAAGGAAGAATTCCGTCTTCATGATCTGAGGGTTGTTCTTCGTTAGAAGGAAAACGGCCCAAAATATCAGTACTAATTGCTTCCTTCCTTTCTTTGGAAGATTCCCAGATTTTTTTATAATAATAATAATAATATTTATTTGACCATGTTACATAATACAATATGTTTGTAGCAAGTCATGTTTGGCTTTACATTTAAAATTTACAAGTTAAAATTTATACGCAAATAACAACAATCACATATGTAAAAACTTTGAAAATCAAAAATAAGTAGCGATTTGTGTGTTACTACAAAAACGTGTTCTGAAGTCATCGACAGAATACAAGCAATGTCTCAACAAATAATTTTTCAGTTTTCTCTTGTATATGGAGACTAGTTGAGTCTATTATCTAATGGAATGCCCAGTAATTTAACTTTATTAGTTTCACAATTAGCGATAACTTGATTATTAGCAGAAATCTGGATGTATTGTGTTTTCTGACAATTTAGTTTCAGTTTATTAGATAGAAACTACTGATTAGCACTATTAGGTATCTCGTCGAGATGAGACTGTAACATAACATTATTTTTATCCGATAGAATGAAAGTGGTGTCGTTCGGAAAGAGAACCGATTTGAACGGCATCATATATTTGCACAAGTCATTCACATAAATGACAAACAAGAGCGGGCCCAAAACAGGCCCTTGCGAAACGCCATGCTCAATAGTTTGAAAGTTTGATAAAGTACCGTTGAACATCGCTACTTGTTGACGATTTGTAAGATAGGTTCTTATTAAGTTAAGCGGAATACCTCTAACTTCGTAATAGTTTAATTTTTCCAACAGAATTTCATATGAGACGCAATCGAACGCTTTCGACAGGTCACATATAAAGATGGAGAAGTAGAAAGCCAAAAACTTTCTCTCAAAAAAAATACCCTATTCAATTCAAACGGAAATATGTATCACACAGTCTCAAACTATAAATGTTAAATAATACACCATCATTTATCCTTTTCGTTCTTCCCAAATTCTAGATTGCCTACATTCATGAACTCCCTAGAATATCTCATCTCCATTTTCATTGCCCCTAATTTATTACTCTACCTCCCTCCTTTCCCCTTGCATCGATCGATATTCACCGAAAAGTATTATCGGTCGTGATGCTTGTTCTGAAAGCGAGACCAATCGATTTACTGTAAATGAAATTGAAATGCCGATAAATCTGAGAAACGCTGAGTGATATTTCTCACACATACTGCTACATTTTTGTCGAAATACTTTTGTTTAGTTTCGATTTATGGCATGTGATTCTCGGTACTATTATTATTTACTAATCTCGTTTCGAATGTTTCGTCCTGAAAAAATATCGAAAATATTCTGAGAATGAATTTTTTTCAAGTTATCTCGTTTTATGTTTGTAGATCTTTTGCTGGAAAAATCTTCACTTGTTTACTTTGTAGTACATGTTCAAGAGATAGCAAAAACGTATGTGACTTTCTGGAACTTCAACAAGCGTTTCCTAATATGACAAATAACCAGTCCGTACAAAGCTTTTTGTTAAATCATCTGAATAGATGAACTCTTCAAATCTAAGTTTGAAGATAGTCAAGAGATATCTTAAATTTATTGGTGTCTGGAGACACCCTACATTTTATTTTATGAAAGACTAGTACTATGTTGCTGTATCGCTGTTGTCCCAATGTTTTGACAGAATCAGAATCAACGAACTTAGGCGTGTGCAGCTTTCAAAAAATTGTTCTACAGCGCCATCTAGTGGTAAGTTACAGAAACATTGATAGCCTAAAAACCTTCTCTATGAAAAATTACTTATACATGTCAAGTTTTATCACGATCCGTTGAGCGATGTAGAAGTTTATCACTTACCAACCAACCAATCAATAAATATCCATTTTTATATATTAGATATGACATTGGCAGATCAAGATCTTTTAATGTGGTGCTGCAGGTTTTTCCGAGATTTCCTGCAGCGGAAAAAGCAAATGCGCCAGTGGAATCAGTCAAGTCGCCCCGGAGCACCAATTAAAATTGTTGTTGTTTCATAATTTATATTATTTTTTTTATAATCATATTTAGGTAAATTAATGTCTTAGTAGTGCTGTAAAACTAAATCAATAAGTTACTACATATGCAGAGTTGCTTGAATTTCAGGCATATTTTTCATTCCTGTTTCAATAGTACAATAGTAATTTAGGACATTTCGCACTACAAGAACCCCATTAATTGTGGCTGGTCAATCTTACAGATGAACTTTTCGAGTATTCATGACCTAACTCTCTAAAGATAGTATCTTAGACCCAAAAAACCTATATTAAAACATTGGACGGGGAAATAACATGGGTCTCCATGTGAAACTGCTTCTAATCAAGACAGTTCTACTCCCTATCATTCCTATGCCTTCACTGCCTGGGGCCAGTGCGCAGCGACATACAGACGCAGTATCCAGACGTTTATGAAGTACTGTTCGCTGGCGGCCGTAAAGATTCCAAGATATATGCCAAACAGATATATCTACCAGGACCTGAACCTTAACATCCAGTGTGTAGACGCACTAATAAGAAACCACGTCCAGCGCTGCGTGACCTACATGAAGCGTTATACAGGGACTACATCAGATTTCGCGAGAGGGTAAAGTAAAATAGGCTCATTAAGCAGAACCATCGACCACCCTCGAGAGTCCCTGTCTGGCGGCTAACACACACACTCTTAACTTGTGATAAATAGACAGTTGTAGGAAAGGGGACCCTCATTCAAACATTACACAGAGTAGAGTCAGGTTCAAACAAAAACATCAGACAATAAAGTAAAAGCATCCAGAGGCTGGATTCCGACAAAAAAAAGGTAACGTGCCAGATGAGTGGGGGTGGATGAAATGAGATTCTAGCTTCCGCACACAGTATCCGTGTGGAGAAGATTATATCACAGGGCACTCAACCCGGGAGGGGGCATGTTGGGAGACCTGTTTTTGAAATATGTGCGACCTGCCTTTAAAATGTCTGTGACAGTTCCACTAAGTATTTCAAGTCTTTCAGTCTTCCTTGGAGGTGTGAGTGGCTGGTAATTAAAGTGTCTGTAGCTCACCCTTTTGTGGCTGCCCTTAGAAGTATCTGTGATATGCCTTTGAAATATTTGTGACCTGCCTTCAAGGTGTCAGTAATCGTTCTTTGAAGAATTTTGTAGAATTTTAGCCTCAAAAGTGTCATTGGCCTTTTAAATATTTTGAGGCCTTCCTTCGAAGTTGCCGGGTAACAGTACTATTAGAGTATCTGTAGGTCAACTTGTAAAGTCTTGAAGTGCTTGAGGCCAGTTTTTAAATTATTTATATTCTGATTATTTGAAGTGTCTGCAACCATTCTTTGAAGTAATCATAGCGTAGCTCTTGAAGCCTGATAGCGAAGAAAAAGAAGCATATATTACCTTCTTTTGAAGTGATAACTTCTTAAGGGAAGGTTAACCTCTTCGCTACCTAACGCGTTACAGTTGTCTAGCTTCCCTTTTACTCACGCATATGTCAGCGGATGTCAGCATGTGTCAAGCTCCTCCTCTCTCGTTGGAAAGACGCTCAGACATATACTGTTGACAGTATACATATATTAAATAGTTCACTTAGATTAATTTAAGTTATCATATCTGTTGGGCATCCCTAGACAATGACTGCATGAAGATTATAATAGTGGTCTGCTAGATTGAAGTGTTCATCTATTTCAAACCTTCGTAAGAGTTTGTTGCTTCTCAAACTACTCCATCAGACAGTGTAACTTCTTTAATTCGTGAATGTGTTCAGCTTGTTGATGGCAATTTTGTTTGCAATTGATTTAGAAATACTCTCGCACAATTTGTAGAATCTGAAAGTAAGACAATGGCTTTTTATAAGAATTAATGCTCTTTTTTATTTTGTGATACAAAATGAGCATGTACATAATGTCTGTGATCAATACCGCTTCTGGGAATTGTTAAGGATGGCTTTTATGTAGGAAAACGTAAACAAGCGAATGGCGAACTGTGGCTCTTTGTCCTACTTTTTCGCATTTTCAACGTTATTCGTTCGCCGAACTGCTTGTTTGCCGATGATATGGATAATATGACGGATTTGTCGTCAAATGTTGATTACGGGTGCTTCGAATTTCATTTTATTATTTGGTTGCTAAGCAGAACTCTTCTCTTCACTGAACTTTTAGCGAATATTCTAGGTTGCTATAAAATAATTTACTCATGCAAATCTATATTAAAATATATGCCGTCATTATTTATGTTTACTTGACATTCAATTACAATAATAGCAAGAATTCAGTTCTGTAAATTTGTAAATGATATAAAAATGACAATAGTCTGCGGAATAAAACCTGAAATAACCCAAAAAAATCAGTAATAATGACGAAGTGATTTTTTAGTAATCCCCCATCCTAGTACCCCATGTGTAGGTAATGTGAGTCTCCACTAGACTGGGAATTCACAATTTTATTTTGTTTTAGATCGAGTGTATCTTTCAGTTGCCTGAATTTATACAGTATCAAACTTAGTGTTTTCACTATAAATCCAAATGTAAATGTCTCTCTAATACTATGCCAAAAGATATATCATTTTTGTTGCAGAGTTGATTTTGAGGTTATTTTGCTTCATGATAATCCTCAGATAATTCTGTTGAGGTGGTTTTATAGTTGGACATTGGACTGAAGGTGGTTTTTTATAGCAGAATCAGCCCTTTAATAGAGTAAAGTCTGACTGAGTTTAATCCAGCTGTTTTCCGTGTAAGTTATGGCGGTGTCATCTGCGAAGCTAACAAGCTCCAAGGCGATAAATATCTCCGAACCCGATGTAATAATGTCAGGTCAGACCATTCTGCTTTCTGCTTCGATCAGTTTGTTGGGGGTCGAAATGGACACCAAAATATCTTGGCACAATCATGTCGCTGGGATTGCAAAGGCTGCTTCTCAAAAGCTTGGAACACTGTCCTGAACCAGCAAACCGTACACACCTCAGCAACTTGTTATGCTTTGTAAAGCTCAGATCAGACCTTCTTTGGAGTATTGTTCTTATATATGGAGCTCTGCCTCCAAACATACCTTGAAGTTGCTGGATTAAATCCAGAAGAGAGCCATCCGCCTGATAGGAGACGCATCCATCACGTGCAACCTTGGTAGTCTGTAACATCGAAGAAAGGTTGAAGATTTGTCTCTCTTCTTTAGATACTTTCACGGGAGGTGTTCAAGTGACTTGGCATATTTTATTTCACCAAGAGCGGTATATGTCAGAAATACGCGACGGGCTGTGGCTGCTCATCAACTCAGTACACCTCGAACTTCCCTATTTAAGAACTCTTTCACTGTGAACTGTGTAGTGCTTGTGTTTTGTCCTCAAAAAAAATCCTTTACTTACAACTATTGCAAATATAATCTGAAATGGACTTGACTAAGAACCGTTCCTTGCGGAACATCATGATCTGTAGTTCTATAGGTATTCCACATACATCTTGATAGTTACTCATGTGTAGGCAGTCTTAACCTTGCAATTCTGTGACAATATGAGTTAACAATAAGTATTTTTTGGCACTGAGTCTTCAGCAGCTTTCAGAAAAGTATCGATTTACTGCATAGGGTTATGTTGTTTTTGTTTAATTGATTGTTTTCCTTAGACTGACAGAGGAGAAATTTCTAAAAATCCGTTCATAAATTTGTCCATAAATTTGTAACGTTTGAATTTTGACTACTACTTAATTGTACCCTATTTATTGCAATAGATTGAGTTTTACATCACCCTATATTTTGGAAATGAAGTACTGGTGTGTTCAAGAAAATCCACAGTGCAATAGTTATTCAACAAATCATATTAATCATATTGTTACGTTTTTCCCCGTGGGTTGACCAGTAATTGACTACACTCAATAATCAAACTTAACTTTATTTCACTTTAAATACAACTATCACTTCAACTACAACTTCATCTGTTATTCGAATGTTTATCGCCTTACTTCACGTACCGCACTGTGACTTCCACTTGACTTGAGAAAATTTGCCAAAATTCTATCAAAGTCAATAACATTCTCGCTACATTTAAAGCAGCAGCGAACATCGTACATTCGCGCGCTCTCAGCTACGTCACAATTGGTTTATTGCTACCAGTGGCGGCCGGCGTTATTGTCTTCAGGACATGATTAACAACAATATTTTTCATTCCAGTACACATTTTCAAAAAATTTTTACAAATCCAAAATATTCCCTTCAGTAACTCTCATTCATTTTGTACAACCTCTCAAAACATATTTGTTTAATACGCATACTGCATATGGCAGTGTAGAAGGGGTAATGAATGAAATTTACACCAAATTTGATTTTGGGTCGGAATTAAATAAAATTTCGAGTTTAAAATCGGAACTTAATTAAATTCCCAGTTCAAAGTCGTAATTCAATATTATTCCGAGTTTCATCTAAGAATTTAATTTTTAAGAAAATGTCTGGTGCTTCTAGACCTTCGTATTTATTGGTAAAAATATTAAAATTGAAATTTTCATAAAAAAATATTATTTTCCAAAATCAAATACGACGAAATAATGGCATTTTCCTGTTCAGTTTATACTCCTAATATTACTCCAAACAGATATCATCCATAGGAACACTACACAATAAAATATAGCTGTTTTAAAAAAATCTGTTCAAAATCTGTTTTTTCGGTAACCAGATGTCGCATCCCTACGAACGACAACCCTCAGAAGTCGAAACTTGTACGAGCTAAGGATTAACGTTATATACATGTTAGGACAGTCTGATTCCTAATACGGGTTGGACGATAGCAAGTGAAAATCGATCGTTTAGACTACGGCTTGAACCACCGACCAACTCGGCAGTCAATTCGAGTGAGTTAACAAAGCACCCACGTCGAACCGCCTGGCTACCGACCGCCGTATAATTCAATTTACATATGAAAGTAGTTGTTTCGAAACGACTTTTTATTTCGTGCGTAAATCAGAAGTTTCCCACATTTTTTTGTTTATATTCTTTAACCAAAAACTAATCTCTACTAAAAATAAACCCGTTTCAATGTAATGAACTACTAGTTCAGTGAAAATTTTATTTTCATTTTATTCGAAAAAAGAGGAGCATAGGTATGTGTTTTAGCAAAACAGATGGTGAAGGTTCATAATTCTAGAGCAAATATTTGTTGATTGAAAAATAACAATTTGCAATTCAATTAGTAAAAATATATTACAACCATACCGAAATGTTTATCAACAAAGCCAAGTATAAAAACAATACCTTTTCACATCGTGTAATAACATATTCAACATTAACATAGCGTATTGTACTGTAGAGTATTCAAATTCATAGAAACATAATCCAAATATCTATGTTTCATTGTGAATCGGTAAATAAGTTATATATGCTGGATACCGAATACAAATAATATAACACATGAAGGGTTTCTGTCAATAATTCCGTTCAGATGGAAGTGATGTTGCTATATTGCAACAAAACTATATAGAGTGGGTCGTTTTGAATTTCGATAGGAAACTCTTTTTGCGTATATCTTCAACATCGTCACTTCTATTCCTTCGGCGGAGATATGCAAGATCCAACTTACAAACCTCAAATTTTGAATGGGTTGAGTGGACAAGCAATATCTAGTTCAGGGACGATTTGTCTTTTTGATGATTTCATTTCTGAAATTCAATGCATATGGTAGTGAAAAGAACTGTTATAATCTGCAAAAATTATACATTGCATGTTTTTAGTTTGGCAAATAATTTTTCTTTGTCAATTCCACACTGATAGATATTATTGAACCATACTTCACTAAACTACCAATATTTGAATCAAACCTTTTCTGATAGAAGAGGCACTCGAAGAGGACCAGAAGAAAAGGCTACAAAGTCCACAATTCAAAAAACTCTACAGTTCTAGATGATGTATATTTCGAATTCTAATTTCAAATTTTCTGAGTTACCTATTATTGAACTGTGCTTTAGTGATGACTTTTACGATACTGTACGATATGAGGTAATTTATGAAATAGGTCCATTATGTTTTAGTTGATAGGGTTCATTATCAATATGACTCATAACGTAACCTTAGAACATGTTACGTTACAGCAAGGTTATACAACATGTTATATACGTTACTACTCTGTCACACGTTCGTTACAAGCTGAACCAAGATTTGTCGGTTGTTAGCCGTAGCATCAAAGGACTGTTACGTTGCACACGGTGGTGAGTTAGGACGAATATACTGGTAATGCGTATCTTTGCCTGTTGCATAATTTGTTGTTTTGCATCTTCATTCTGTTACGGAAACAAACCGTGTCATCTCGCAACGAGCCGAACATGTTCGATGTTACGTAACGGGGTATTATAAGCCATAAGCTCCCTTAAAAATTAAAGCTTCCTGACTCATCATTTGGAAGTCATCACCTTAGATATGGTGCAGGCTTGTCACATTTATAAAAAATACAAACATTAAGAACTCCAGTACGAAATTGATAGAAATGGTTAGTAGACCTGACCAGTTGGCCTTTAAATTGGTCTACAAATTTAAAGGAGTAATTTTGTTCATATTAGTGATCCCTTCTCTGCCACCATGCTCAAATCAAATCAAATATGCTTTATTATCTAAAGTATAAACTCGTTGACAAAGCTAATCATGTATAAATGAGTTCCACTATAATAATAACTATACATATACATTG
>WOGP01000767.1:6025-21425 GCA_015342065.1 Leptinotarsa undecemlineata | reverse complement strand
GGCTATACTTATCTGGCGAAAATATGATTATGTCATAGGACCGTGAGGTATTGGTAATCAGAGTCTGTAGTAGTTCCTGAGGGGATGCATTCGGTTTAAAAATGGCATTGATAGAATAGTCACCATCAGTTTGTCTCATTAAGAATTCGGCCTTATGTCTACCGTTATGTCCTGCTATGATAAGTATTTTCTTTTCTCTTGCGGATTGGGGGTTAGCTTGGGTAATTTTCGAAGGTGATTGGACTTGATTATTACTATGTTTGAGACACGACAAATTTGTTTTGACTCTATTCCTGATGTTTTCATCATTCGTTTGTATGGAGATTTGGGATTTAGTTGCTCCCTTGTCCCTGGTACCATCGTCTTCAGTTACAGTTAATGTGGAGTTGTCACGCCGTAATGGTGAACAAGTTTGGGTAGAGTCGTCCTGTATTTGTGTTTTGCCCCTTTTTTGTTCCTTTTGTTCAATTGTATCTAGTAGCTCTTTTAAAGTCTTTTTTTGCTGTTCCACTAAGATATTCAAGTCATGTTCAATTTTCTCAGACTCTTGTGAAAACAATTTATGTTCATCTTTCAGTTTTTTTATATGTTTATCTTTGTGTCAACCATCTGCATTTAAGTCATTGATGGTGGTTTTTAATATACTGATTTCCTCGGAAAGTGTTTGTCTCTTCGGAGTACAGCATTCTATAATATTTCCCGATATGAATTTACATTTTTTTTTAAATGATAAATTTTATGATAAATACCTGAACAGGTACGGCACACGTATACATTGATAGTTCTTGTTATGCAGCATACTTCAATTTATTTCGATCAGTTCAGCATACACAGACACACACCACCTCACACGGAAGGGACAAAGGTCAGCGCCTCGTCTCTGCCAGACATCCATTATGTGTAAACTGAGCCTAAGCCTTTAACGAAACACCTAATCACCCTATTTACCTACCTATTGCACATAGTAGTAGATGAAAAACACCAACTCTGTCTCAAACGGGAGTAGGGGAAACGTCATCGAAGCAGGATGGAATGAATATATCGGAGAGGTTCAAAGAGCGAGGGCAAGGGGGTTCACGCTCTAGGTTTTTCGTTGAAGGCTAAGGCTCAGTTTACACATAATGGACGTCTGGCAGAGACGAGACCCTGACCTTTACCTTTTCCGTGTGAAGTAAGCCTGAGGTTCAAAAAATGCCAGAATGAACCTGCTCAAATATACATATGTTTTTCCCATAAGAAAGTCATAGAACTCTTATAGCTCAATTACTATCGTTTGAAAGGTCTTTTCATTTTCTATTCAAAAATGTTATCGCTTTGAAGTTGCAACACTTAAGATATAATAAATTAAATTCATGTGGTTACGGAAATTCGATAAAATACACTCAAAACTTATTGCAATATACTCGAAACTTATTTCATGTTGAGGTATTGATAATAAAAAAGTAAGCAAAAACCATAGCAATGTTCTTTTTAGATGGCGTTCTTTAAAAAACTGTAAATAATTTCCGTAGCAACGTTATTTTAAATTGCCTTGTCAACTTGTTTTGACAACATCAGTTGTCAGTATTTTAATTAAGGTTTTGAGTTCGTTAACTTCAAGTCTGACAAATGGTTGAATTAATGCAAATGCATAAAATAACAGTTTAACAAATGATTGGCTACGGAGATATAACCCAAACACAACAGGAAATAGCTTGTCTATTCCATGAGAAATTTTCTAAATCACGCCCATATCTCAAGGAACAATAAGCAAAATAGAGAAGCAGTTTCGAAAGCTTGGTCATGCGCAGTAGATAAAAAAAGCAGCTGCCAATGCAATGAGTGATGAACTCAAATTAGATGTGATGCTTGAGTTTGAGGAAAACCCACATACATCGAGTAGACATGCATCCACTACATTCAATGTAAATGATTTTTACTTCTCAATTGATACGACTGGAGACTTTTGTAAAAAAAATTTGGCTTTCTACTTCTCCATCTTTATACAAAAAATGCGGGAATCTTTCAAAGGAAGGAAAAAGCAATCAATTTCGAAATAAACTATTAATAAAGATCTGTAGATTATGCGAAGAAATAACTTTTATACACAAACTGTAAGCCCTTTCCAAATATTCGTTATAGAATTGAATCAGATATCATTAACAGGATTGCTACACAATATATTATATGAAAAAGGTGAAATTTCACCTACATGGAACACTCATCCTCAATGGTGTACATCCGATGTTTATTGCCTCTTCACAATCAGTCTGTATAACATTACAAGAAGAAGTACTCAATTCATACATATACCTATTTCAATTCAAACATTATGACATTAAAAACAACAATACAATAACATTTCAAAACGCTCAAAGGTGCGAATTTTTTTCCTCTTTTTTATAAAAGAGGATTGATACATCTCTGCGGCATAATTGTTCATGTCTAATCCATCTAGAGAAAATTCGATCGCAAAATTTAACTTGCCTCTAAATCTTTCTGTTTGAGAAGATCTTTTAAAATGAATGACTGAAATATGGGGAAATTTATGGATCGATAAAGACTTTGTGCATTTTCTTCTTTCCTTGCAACTTGAATACGTCGGTTTTTCATGCCCATCCAAAGTTTCCTCTCTTGTGAAGAAATCCAAGCACTGTGATAAATTCAATTGGCCAGTTCTTTGTGGTATGGGGAGTGAAAAATCCGAGAAAAGATCGAAGGTTACTTATGGTTATGGTATCATGGAAGGTTACAGATGAATCTCCACAATGTGTGCACTTCATCGTGGATTTTAGTTGACCAATGAAATTATCTACCATCTATATCAGCGCTTTTCCGCTGTCGCTTAATTTTTCGTTAACCTCCGTTAAGGTTTCTCAATAATTCTATTAACGTCATCATGTAAACCTTCTAAAAGGTAACGAAGAAACTCATGGGCGTTTTGATGCGCATGACCCATGAATCGAGGGGCAAAACTCTGAATCTGACTTTTAGAGGAGACTGTGTTCACTGCTCTATCAGATGAATCTTCTGACCACAATTCCTTGATAACTTCTGCGAGAGTTTTGATTAAAGCACCCTCCGTATTAGAAATATTAGTATTGATATCTTTCATGTACTCATCCTTTTCCAAATATTCCACTAACCATCTCGTATTGTATAAACATTGGGTTGCACTGTTCATGAAACAGGTGTTGCCAATATTTTCAACCCATTAAGCTAAAGGATTTTGATTGAGGAATGTATTACTGATTCAATTGTGTTGTAGCTGTTGGTGATAAGTTCGCCACCGCTGTTTTCATTCCAGTAATCACGGATATAATCAGGATATTATGACTGGGATTGAATGAAAAAAGCGAAAGTATGTCATTACATAGTGTCATCGATGAGTAGATTTGACTCATTCATGACATTAAGTCTTGAAATGTTAATGTTGATGGTGCTCAAGAGGCACTGGATATCCACCATTGATGTTGGTGAAATTTCACCCCTTTCAGTGGTGTTTTTTTCATAATTCAATGTTCGTATAAAAATAGTCGTTTCGAAAGTATGTTTATATGAATGTAGCTTTTCCAAGAGGGTATTTCCTTCTTATAGTTTGTGTCTGGAAGTTATGTTAGGTTAGGTTAGGTCGAAAGTGAGTGGGTCTATTCGACCCCCCACCTCAATCTGTAAGGATTTATTGTGGCTCATACCTATTCACACTCGACCGAATAAACCCAGTCTCTTAACGAAGCCAATTATTTTGTATGGTGAGCAGGTCAAATGGTAGGAGTACGGCTTTGTCGAACTCTAAAAACCTGATTCGATCCCCAGCGGGACAGGCACAAAGTATTTGCTCTGCTGTTCCATCATTTCACAAACAGAGGCGAAACACACTGTCTTAAATTAAAAATTGGAGGCTGGAATTTATCGCATGCCTCCAGGTTATGGTTGATGACAATCAAAAGAACCTGAATCGAATCTTCTGGAGTGATGAAAGGAGGTTTCATGGTGTGGTCACAACGCATATTACTGATCCAATTACAATCCCCATAAACTCGATTTCGAACAATGGTGAACGTGTGGTGTGGATTTTACTTTATTAAGTCATATTTTCATCTTGTTACTGGACCAGAACTACAATATTTAGATTTTCTACTAACACCTTAGCAGAAGTATTAGACAATATTGAACGGAAGTCATTTCTTGTAAAGAAAAATTTGTTTTTCCCGATCTTCTTTGGCTACTTTCACCTGCCACAACTTTCGAATTATAAAAACCTGGTTCGATCCTCAGCGGGGCAGGCACAAAGTATGTATTCTGCTGTTTCATCATTTTCCAAACAGAGGCGAAACACACTGTCTTCCGACAGTCCGAGTCTCTGCATATGATGATTCAAATGACGTTGACCAGCAAGAAGACCTGTTAAACATGGTAATTCATCCCTAGTGTAGTCCAACAACTGTTTGGTATCAAGCTTCGAAGGGCGAATAAACGCCTTGGAATCTTGGAGATTCTGCCAGAAGTCCATACATTTTCTTGCCATCCAGGTGTTCAATGATTGTTTGACAAAGCCTAAAGAAATGCTAATGACAGGTTCTGGTCCGATGAAGCTGCTTGCAGCACCCTCCTTTGCAAGGAGTCAGCAGCCTCATTGCCTTCCAGGCCGGTATAGGTAGGAATTCAGACCAGAGACAATCTGTTAAGTCTTTCTATCGAGGAGAGTCGATTTCGGCAATTTGATACCAATTCAGGCGTGGCTCGGTATTCAATAGCGTAAATTAACGCTGTCCTGGCTCTGCGAAAACACCTGCACCGGAAGGTGTTTCTGATCCATCTGTGATCCGACAGCTATCTGCTCTGAGTATTTCCTTCTCCCAGATGATCCAGTCTTCTTTTTTCGGGAACAGTACTTCATGAGGCAGTTCTTAGTTAACAGTTGGCATAACGTCAGAGGTTATTTTCAGAATGCTGTGACCTCCAGTGTCAACTAACAGTGGGTTGCACTCGGCATTAAATTAATTTATGCAATTGGCAAAGTGCACAAGTCTATATGCAGTCCATCTAGCCTTTCTCTCCAGAAAAATGTGGAGAGGAGGTAGATCTAGAAGAATCTCCATGGCCGCTGACGGTGTGGTACTGATGACACCACTGATAGCCAGACAAGTCAGTCTCTTTGAGCCAAAGAGCTTCGCCTGGATCGTTTTCTGTAAAGCCTTCGGTCACCAGGCAATTGCACCATAAGCGATCATTGGTCTGTTAATCATCACATAAATCCAAGGATTTGTTTATGACCTAAACCCCAAGTTTCACCATAATTACTTCGATGTATCCGTAGGGACAATCTGACTTCGTGTAAAAATGTTTTCAAGTGAGCGTTGCAGGTGAGTTTTTCATGAGGGACAATGCCAAGATATTTCACCTCCGTTCCAAATGAAAAGACCTCACTATTGAGGAAAAGTGGCGTAAGTTCGTCCCATTCTCACCTACTGATGAAGGGAGTCTGAAAGTGACTTCTTTGCATAAGTTCGATTTTAAATTATTTGCTTTCTTTCGAAGATTCCCACATCATTTTTGTATAGAGGTGGAGAAGTAGAAATCCAAAACCTTAATTTCCAAAAATCAATATTTCCTGAAAATATGGTTCATCAAGCCTGGGGAAATTATCATTAGTGTTACATTCTGAAAATTCGATTGGTAATTGCAGAAATTGTTGATCTGAAATATTTTAAGCAATTTTGCTGATAGAAAACATGCAATTCATAGAAGAAAATATCTACATTCTACACAGGTAACACATATATTTCTGAATCCTATCCTATCACAATAGTGATGTTCGATCAAAACTCTTACCACCCCCAGTTGTATCTGGAACAATATGGTAGAAATGTATCATTGTGATAGGTCAGAATTGAGTTGAGAGAAGCATTCTGCGGAAGTGAAAAAAGCAATGTTGGTGCCAGTTGGGACAGAGTGGGTGTTTTTGGATTCTAATACGATATCAAAGCCAAAACGTACCATTTCATTAATTCGGCTGCAAGTCTTCTGAGGGTAAGGTGTAAAATGCAAACACGCTTTTCTTTTTCATAAATTTACTTTGTAGGCTATTAGTACATTTCCATTATCACCTTTTTCATTGGCAATAGGATTACATTTTTGTAGGTTTACTTCACTTACTTTGGACACCTGTCCCAGCTGACACTAACATTAACATTTACTAAGTCCATGTTCTAATTGGACAAAAACAAGGCATTTGTCGAGATTAAACAAAAATTGCAACGACTATCTACTACCTAAATATAATTTTTACAATATTGTCATTTTGTGAAACTAGTAGACTACTGACAGGTGACAGGTATGTATAGACATACAGTAAGGGTGAAATGTCGAATAGGCTGGATCCGCCGATTTGGAAAAAAAAAGTATGTACTTATTTGACGTTGAAATCGGTGCTCTTTTTCATTTACAGTTTTCAAAAGTTCCGGGACTTTTCAGCCTTCTTTTTGCACAATACAAAATATAGCTTTATATGTAATTATTCACTTATTGATTCATAATTATTCATTACTATTTTCCAGTGTGATAATCAATATATTTCTTATGAAAAATTCGATTAAATAATAGACTTGTTTTTCAAGTAACATTCCCTCATTTTTAGGTTATTTACTAGCGGAAAAAGCAACCCCGTTTTTTGTAGTGTCATGAATTGAAAACTATTTAATGAAATACACCTTACGGTTTGATACTTTTCAAAAACGTCCACGCAAAAGCGATTCGAGACGTTTTTCCTTTTGATAAGTTAGATAATCAAAATCAAAATTATAGAGCTTTAACGTATTTTGGATAAAAAAGTGGCTTCATTTTTGAGGAAACAAGATATTGAAATTGCATATAGAACAAGTAATACGTTGGGAAAGTTACTTGAATATTATAAAAACAAAACATTCAAATTCGAGAAATCAGGGGTATATAAATTAAAGTGTGGAATGTGTCCTGAGGAATATATTGGTCAAACTGGCAGAACATTGACGAATCAAATCCAGGAACATCACCTGAGCTATGTCAATAAGAAAACAACTTCAACCTATTCAAATCATCTTTTAGAAGAAAATCATATCTTTAACGGAGAGTTAGAAATTTCACACATAGAAAATAAAGGTTGGAAACTGAATTATTTGGAATCAAAGGAAATGAATGAACTTGAAATATCTAACATTCTAATGAATGATCAACTTGATTGGAATGGATCACCATTATTGAACTTTTTTTCTTAAAATCCGAGGAAGTATTATTATTGACGTAGAAGTGAGGTAATATTCTTCAGGTAATCATAATTGAAGAAGTATCTCAGGTATATGAGAACTGTAATTTGATGGAGGAAGTACCAATTGTAGTTACCTGGGGTAAATAGATATTAGAAACAATTTGTAGAATTCAAATCACTGCTGAAGAATCTACTGTGTTAGCGAAATATGTCGTGATATATTTTTCAAATAAAGTTTGTGATGATTAACTCGTGAGGTGTAGTTTTTGAAATTACTATGGATCTTCATCAAGTAACGACCGAACCAATCAGAAAAAAAAAACTGGAAAGCGTCAAAGACGGTAAAATAAGTTGTGAAGGTGATGTGGTAAATAAATACTTGTGATTCTGTTGTTTGTATTGTACAAAAGAAGGCTGTAAAGTTGCAATTATTAGAAATTTTGAGGGCTACAGTTGCTCTGAAAATGAGGAAGGGCACAAAATTTTTCATTCGGATTCGTAATCTGCACGTCAAAATATGTACCTATACAAAACATTTTTTTGAATCATCGGATGTAGCCTAAATTACACGAAATTTAGGATCACGTCTGATTGAGAATGATATTTATATTTTCAGAAAAGCTGTTTCTTTTGAATATGTTTCAAAATTATTTGGTGTTTTCGATACTTTAGATTACGGCAACACTGATTGATCCATTATACTATTATAATCATTTCCACCTTGAACTCTATAAGTTCGGACTTTCATTATCAAAATAAGATTTTAATGGATTTGATTTGAAGAACAAATAAAATGAAAATGATGGGATGTTACAATAACTGAAAATGCTAAACATTACGGAACTGAAATGTTTGGATGAGTTAGTTGAAACAGAGTATGAAAATTCATAAACCTGTAAGAGCAATACTTTGTAAAAAAAACATTTATTTCGACCTGAAATGGAATAAAAATGAAATTATATAATAAAATAAATGATGAAAATTGCAAAAAACAGGAAAGATTTCGAACCAACTTACTCCACGACGTCATCACCTGAAGACGAGTGTGAACACTAGTAATTGAAACATCGTGAAGTAAATTGACTTGAAACAGTTTTCATTTTCGATTTTTCTGCACAGTCTATCATTTTTCTTGAATATTCTGCCTTATTATTTGTTGTTTGTACATATTTGACATTCAATTATCGTAAACCCATTCATTAATTCATTTTTATTTCAGGTCACAATAATTTGTGTGTTCCACGAATACCGTTCTAACATTTTTTTTTTAATTTTTAAACTTTTTTCGCTCACTTCGTCTGTTTTAACTAACTTATCCGAATATGTTGGTCCGGCAGTTTCAAATATTTTCAATATTTTCAACATTTCACTCATTTTATTCGTTTTTTAGATGATAGAAGTCAAAATTCATAAAATTCACCAAAAACTTTCAAGCAAATTATTTTGAACAACTACCTCAGATTTTACTGATTTCCAAAAATAAAATTGAATGTGGAAACCGAACCAACAATTAGTTTTTTGATGTTCTGTGATTCAGTGTTTTTAAGCAGTGCTAAGATGATTACATTAATGTGACTGTTTTCCTAATAACATCTTATAAACGATGTTAATGAAAAAGTTTGTCGATTTGTGTGTGTACAGCTGCTGGGGAGAAGCCCGTTCTTCAAAATGTGCAGTAGATGTGTAGAAAACTGTTATCAGTCTGTTAGATTGCATGCAATTGCATGGGGGCCGAAAGTTCTACAACCAACGGCCATACAAAAATTATATCAAATACAGCGACTAGCTTGTTTTAATATCACAGGAGCCATGATAACAACACCAACTGCGACAATGGAATTAACTACGGGTCTGACCCCTCTGGACCTGTACGTTAAGGAGGTTGCGTTAAAGGCCATGTTACGATTCTGCACGTCGGGTGTAAACCTCGAAGTAGGAATGGGTCAATTGAGGCTGAGCCTCTGGCGAGAAGTACTTACTGTGCAACCTCTGCTGCAAGCAACCAGTGATGCAATTGAACCCAGGTTTGTGTTTAAAAAACCCTACAAAATACAAATTAAACAGAACACAGAATCAGATGCTACAAATGCAATAGGCATATATACAGACGGCTCAAAAAGCAAACAAGGCTCAGGATGTGGAGTGTACTCCAGATCACTAAGCCTAAGGATTGAGTGGGAAATGGAAAAAAATACCAGCGTAGTCCAAACAGAACTGGCTGGTATTTGAATCGCCACAAAAGAAACAACCAGGAAAGGAATTTCTTGCAAAAACCTGCATTGACAGACAAGCCCTATTAGCCTTGAACAGACAATGTGTTACCTCAGTGACATCAAGATTTAGTCAAAGCCTCGGTAGATAATAACATTATCCTGAGGTGGGTTAAAGGGCACGACAGGAGTGAAAGTAATCGCATTGCCGACTCTTTAACCAAGAAAACGGCTGAACTGAGAATTTTAGGACCCAGTGGCACATAGGGCCTGATGGCTTCGACAATTGCGGAACTAGCCAAATGTTATACCCATGGTCAATCCCTAAAGAAATGGGATGGAATCAAAGAATGCAATGTTACTAGTATCACCCTGAGCGACCCTGGTAAGCTGGCGCAGAAGAAATATATGGCGAAGACTAGGAAAAATCTACGCTTAATAGTAGGATTTCTGACTGGCCACTGTCAACTAAGGAAACACCTCCATAATAAGTGGCTAGTGGACACACCTCTGAACAGGAAGATGAGACTCTCAGGCATGTCCTATGCGAGTGCCCGGAGTTATTGTTAATAAGAGAGTTTATGTTCGGCGAGTCTTGGCCCACACTTGCCAATATAAAGGAGATGTATCCCAGTGACCTGTTCACCTTACTGGAAAGGACAGGATGGACGATGCCCTAGGAGGATAACTCCTCGGAAAGATGGGTCACATGTGCTGTGGGCTTACACTCACCCTCCCTACTCTATAGATGACAATCCGGAGCACCTGAATCGAATCTTCTGGAGTGATGAAAGAAGGTTTTAGAATAATGTGGTCAAAATACACAACGAACATTACTGATCCAATCACAATCCGCATCGGATAGCAACAACTCGTTTTCAAGCAATATATTGTGGTGTGGATTCTACAATGGACACTTCATTCGGTCATATTTTCACATTGTTACTGGACCAGAACCACGATATTTAAATTTTCTACCGACGCCTTTCCAGAACCATATTGAACTGGAGTAATTTTTTTCAGTTTATCCTCGATCTTCTTTGGCTATTTTCTCCTTACACAATAAGAAAAATATGAAAATTGAAATGGATAAGTTTTTACATACATAAATTAGCATGATATCTTTTGAAAGTCTTCTCACGAATGTTCCTGTTGATAAAATTCTTCAAATTGTAAGATCCAGGTTGGGAAATGACTCAACTTCAGGACATCGAACAAAAATGGATGTTTATTATAAAATTTTTTGAGATTATGTTAACAAAAATTGCATTTATGAAATACCTTGCTCTTGTGGTAAAAGTTATATTGGTGAAACTTTCGAGACCATTCGAAGTGTGCGAGAATGAACATCAGCATATCAGAAATAAAAAATTAACAGGATCGAAATTGCCAGAACACATTTTGAAATGAGGCGGTGAACATCGAGTTGAATGGAACAAGACGAGCATAATTGCCAATGAACCTCACTTTGAGAGATGTAAACTGAAGAATAGCACTTATTCTTATATCTGGAAAGAAGTGTATTTCGAACAGCTCCTCAGGAATGGATTGTTTCGAAGGAAAAATATGGAAAGTGGCGAAATAGGAACAGACTGATAACAGAGGACACCTTGTACTATATCAAATGTGAAATAGTGTAGAGTATCTATACCTTCATATCCTTCCGTGTTCGTCAATATTGTAAATGCAAATTGCAATTATGAATCGTGGGATTTATGCAGCTGGTTTCACACTTATATGAGCATGCTCAAGTGAACGCTCTGTCATTGCGAGGTCAGATATGAATACTGCATAACATTACCGGCAAGTAACCAAAACAAATATCGACGGTTTGCAGAAGCTCTGGTAATACCTTTACAATACTTAGAGCACTTGTTTTTCGGGGTTGAGGCGGATGTCGAAAAATGAATCGATTTGTGTTTTACCCAAGCCTCAAGAGAATTTATGCTGCAGGTCAGGATACGGATCCCCTTCAACGAAAAAAAAATTTCTCAAAATACATTGGCATATTACCATAAATTCTACCACCTGGTAGCTGCACTAGAGAGTCAAGCTATGGATACTGCTTACGATACGATAAAAATAAAAGACAAGCTACTACGAACCATATGCAAATGAAGCGAATCATATAAGGTATGAGAATTTTTCAAAGAGAAGCATTGAAGAAACGGTAAAAATCTAGGGCTTCTACAGATGAATTTTCTGAAATGACCAAGGTTTTACTTCATACCAATAAAGTAATCACTGAATGTAGCGAAATAGTAGATGCTCCAAAATCAAAGTGTAACAGAAAAAAGGCCCCATTTTGAGGATGGATGACAGATCGCTAATATTGGAAAAAACTGGAAACTAGGATGAGGGTAAAAATGGATTATGGTAACGAAAGAGCTTCAAACTAGAAAGAAAGAAGAACTGATGCAAGTGATGTATCATAAGAGTATTAACGGCTTCTTAAGAAATGGATCTATAAATAATCCATGAGATGAATCCAGAAGTAAGACAATCTGAAGCTAGTTCAGAACTGTCTCAACCACAAAATTCAATCTGTTAGGCAGCAAGTCTCCTAGAATGGTGCAGTCGAGCTGTATGAAGCTCAATGCGAAGGAAGTGCCACTAGTTGACGATTGAATATAAATGAAGCGGTCATGTTCATTTACAAAGACCAAATCATTAGCCATTCACCTAGAAATACTCGCCGACAAAAAGTAACAAGCTGTCCAGTTGGTTATGTCAGAATTAGGAAGCCGACTCACTACGAACTTGGAAAAAGTTTCACACAAAGCCAGACTCTCTCTATGGACATGTCCAAGGATTTGTATTTATGTGGTGATTGTCAGACCATTGATCACTTATGATGTAAGTGTCTGGTGGCCGAAGTTTTTAGAGAAAACGGCTCAGGTGAAACTCTCTAGCTTACAGAGACAGACTTGTCTGGCTATCAGTGGTGTCATCAGTACCACACCGTCAGCGGCTGTAGAGATCCTTCTAGATCTACCTTCTCTCCACATTTTTCTGGAGAGAGAAGCTAGATGTACTGCATACAGACTTGTGCAGATTGCCAATTGCACAAATCAATTCAACGCAGAGTGCAACAGACTCTTGGTTGACACTGGAAGTCACAGCATTCTGGAAATGACCTCTGACTTTATGCCTCCAACTATCAACTGAGAACTGCCTTATAAAGTAATGTTCCTGAGTAGAGGAGACTGGATCCTCCTGGAGAAAGAAGTTGTTGGTTCATAGATGGATCAAAAACATCTTCTGGTTCTGGTGCTGGTGTTTTTAGTCGCAGACTCAGGAGAGAGATTTCTACCTGCCTGGAAACCTATGATACTGTATTTCAAGCGGAAATTTACGCTATTGAATTCTGTGCAGAGAGATTGGAGAATGCAACCTCACACACAAGTCAATCAATATATTATCGGACAGTCATGCGATAGGAATACTAAACAGTTTGTTTCTGGTCTGGATTCGTGACCATACTGGCCTGGAAGACAATGAAGCTGCTGACTGCATTGCAGAGGAGGGTGCTTCTTCGAACCAGAACCTGGCATTGGCATCGCTTTAGGCTTTGCCAAACAAACATTAAACACCTGGATGGCAGAAAGATTTATGGACTTCCGGCAGACTCTTCCAGGATTAACTCACTCCAAGGCGTTTATTCACCCTTCGAAGCTTGACACCAAACAGTTGTTAGACTACTGTAGGGGTGAAGTACTTTGTCTAACATACCTGCTTAAAGTATTTAAAGTATGAATAGGTGTGAGCCACAGTAAACCGTTGCGGGTCGGTGGAGAGTTTAATAGACCCAGTCACTTTAGACCTAACCTAACCCTACCTAACCTAGGTTAGGTTGAAGAAGGTTGAAGAAAGTTTAAGTTACCCCCCTAATATTGTTGAAAATGATATCATCTATGGACGATCGAGTTCCGTCTATCTACAGTAGACGATAATGAGTAGAGTACAATGACGGAATAGCTGAGGTGTGGTTCCAGAGGCCATAATTGTTCATCTTCAGGGAGAGCACCCATATCGAGGAATAATGGTCTTCGAATGTTGTATATAGTAAGGGCCAAATGGAGGTTAAGACAAATTAATTCAGACAAGTGGGTATGTGGAAGTGAACAAGTGACATGAATGAAATAATTGCAAAATGATATTGGAGTATATCAAAACTTTCATTTGTGTTTGTTGGTCGCATTAGTCATGTAATGCATTGGGTAAATCAATCGTCAGACTCATTTCGAAAAGGGACGGTCTTCGAATGTTGTATATATCACAAGTCAAATGTGAATTTAGACAAATCAGTTCAGACACGTTACGAGATGTGGATATGTGATAGTGAACGAGTGAAATGATTATAAACTTACATTGATGTGCGTCAAAGTTGTTTGTAGGTATTGTTGGATGTAGTCTAGAGATTTTTATAGTTGACGTAGATTAAATTTCAGGCATAAAATCTGTGGACAACAGTTAACAAATCAGGAAGATAGCTTTGACATGGCGAAAGTTCAGTCTTTGATATCAAAGCACAGTGATATGGGTTGTAGTTTTTGAATGACTGAAGAAATAGTTGAATTTTTCTAGTGTACCATTTTCAGAAAGATGAAATGATATAACCTGTTATTTTTTTCATGTTATACTCCCATTTTTGTTAACGAGGAAATATTACTATACAGTTTTTTTGCAAAAAGATAGATAGATGTAAAGTGAGTGGTTCTGCACAACCCTCTATTGCAACCCACGAGGGTTAACTGTGGCTTATACCTAGTTGAATTTTACCATTCAAGTTCAGGTCTTTCAGGTCTGATGGCCAAAATGCGACCCTGATAAATACTGAAAACTCGTTTCGGTCTGTGGCGGGGCAAGCATAAAGTACGTGCTCTGCACACTGAGACAGCAAAATTGATTTTCTGGATCTGAATTTGATCTGAATGTGACTACCAAATTCAGACCAAAGACAATTTGTTCAGTCTCCATTTCATGATTTTAATAAGGTACATAAGACAGTTCTTTTTTCAGATCATTTCTACACTCACGGGAATATGACAAAAACAAACGGGAAGTAAAATAAGCTGTTTCGTTTGTATTAGTTTGAAAATGTCCTTATAGGAAGAAACTGCAGTAACGTTAGTTACAAATACAAGTGGGAAGTAAAATGTTTTTGAGTTTATATTTCTCCATTCTTCTACAGAAATGTACCTTTTGCATATCGAACAAAAACGAATAGAAATTCCCATTTCAGTAAACACTTTCGATTTCGATGTATGCTATGAGGCAGTTGTTCATATAATTTTGGTAGTACTTTAGACGAGGTGTCATTTCCGAAAATGTTAGTTTCACTGTCGTTTAACAAAACGTTCAATCTAAGATACGAGTATCAATGTAACATCAAACTATACACATCAAACATATAGATACGGACACTTACCAGTATTGCCGTGTAAACTGAACCAATCCTAAACACTAGTAAATTTCAGACGGTATACTTATTACAGTTAACCCACGAACAAGATAGGATATCGAAAAAGTTAACTTTTGAAATGAAAAACATAGTTTGTGCTGTATTTTTCAAACAGTGCACCTAAGAAAATAATTATTTCATTCGTAATTACTGAAAAAATAATAATTCTCAAATGTTTGTATATTGCATACATCATATTTTGTTCTGTTTCAGTTTGAATGATTGTAAATGAAATTGTATACGATCCTCAGTGGATGTTTCATGTCTCCTTTCAGAAATAGTCAAATAAAATGCCAAAACCATTCAAGCAAATTAGGTAGTTTTTTTGCTGGGAAGGACACCTAATTTTTCTCAGATTTTTTGATTCTCAATCATTAACAATCTGAACAAAACTCAGGAGGAAATAATACTTGGAATTGCATTATTCAATTGCCACCTTTGGGAGATTTGTGAAAATTAATAAAATTTCTTAGGGACACACTAGAAAAAAATTACTCTTAC
>WOGP01000766.1:0-22065 GCA_015342065.1 Leptinotarsa undecemlineata | reverse complement strand
ATAACCTTCCCCTCGAATTACGTACAGGTGAGTTTCTGTTGGTGTATTTCCTCAATCTTGTTTTTTATATATTTTTTGAAAATAATAAAGACGATTATTATCAGTGTTATTATTATTATTATTCGTTAAGGAATTGAATCAGATGTCATTCAAAGGTTTGCTACACAATATAGTACATGAAAGAGATAAAATTCCACTTTTTTGGAATTTTGGATAACAGCACCAAATTTTCTTTCTCAAAAATTAATATATCCCAAAAATATACGCCCTTCAATTTCAATCAGGTAAACATATTTTAACAACAGTGGCCATTCTGGTGATTTATCAGTAAAACATAAAATTTCAGTGACCGGCTCAAAGTAAATCAGAAAGTAATCTGCTCAATTGTTCAAATAACTGAGCTGGGGTATCGAAAAATATTCTTTGAGCTTGGATCAACTGTTTATTTCTCTCAATAAAATAATTGAACTGAAAAAGTTTCACAGGAAGTAGAGTCGTTCATTGATTACCAATGCATTAAAGATATTTTTTGAATTTGAGGATTTGTGTTGCTCCAGAATTGGCATATTTATTCAGTGTCAGTAAAATTATGTGTTAAATATTAATCTAGATAATCAAAATATCAGGGAATTTGGCTTGAAACTCTGTATCATCAGAAAGGTGAAAGATGAAAATATATAAAACTTCCTTCCGATCCATTTGCCTACTCATTAGTTTATTTGGACAACAGTCGTTACTTTATTGGGAAATAGACTGTCTACTTATACAAGACAGTTATTAAAATGAATACCCTCTCACACTGACATAAAGTTAAATTCAATAAAGATCAGGTTGTTTTAAGTCAATCAATGTGGGAAAACCCAGGAAAATAAAATCATAAACTATAATGTTATCACCTCCCTAGACACTGATGGCGCAGAAGAGGTAACTTCGTCTAGACGCCTGCTGTAAAGAGATGGTTTATGGACACAAAAGCTATGTGTCATATTTTTATGGGGATTATGCTAATGTTTGTATTTTCGTTAATGAGTTATGGATTTCTGTTTATATCCGCTCGAAACAATTTTTTTCTTCAGGCTGAAATTACAAGTCTTGCAATAAGCTATTTGAATAATGTCCGATATTTATCGACGTATAATGTCATTATTTTTATTCCAAAAGAAATTATGAAAACCAAGAAAGATACTGTAGGAAGGAAACTATGGAAACCAGGAAAAAACTGTAATTTCAGTAACCCTGGTATATTGGAAAAAATTGATAGTAATTTCAAGAAATTGAGCAGAAAAATCGGCACCTTTTCGAAACTCTTCCTGACGTTTCTCTTGAGTGTTCCATATGAGTGACATTTTACTTCTTTCATTCAGCATATTTTGTGGGAACCCTGTGAATGATATCTGATTCTATTCTATACGAATTTTCGGAATACATAATGGCTAATCTGGAGAAATTTTAATTGAGACTTCTAACGGTTTCGTAATAATAAGTGTACTTTCTGATTCAAAGTAATGATTTTTGCACAATCATCAACATACTTGATCTGTATAATTTTTTTTCAGTCCCTGCAAAAAAAACTAAGTTTCTGCGTCGATAACAACTGGACCGTAACACTTCCACCGCAACCTCATCGCTTTGATGTCTACCGCAGTAGTAGGCGAAACGTCATGCATGAAAACCTGCAAAAAACTCCAAGGGCCTAAGGCCGTGAAAGCTCACACTTTTTGATCAATATCAATTGTAAATGATTAAGTGAATATAAGTAAAACAAATTGAAACAAGTTTAAACGAGTATTCTTGACTAAATACTCGAACGTACGCCACTGCAAGTTTGAACCGGATACGCTCATGTTTTGGACCCGTTTAGCATACAAAGGCAGGGTGGATCCGATAAAGTATTATAAACCTGCTTATACAAGCTGTGGCAATTCATAACGAAATCACAGAATGGTTTTTGAGTTCTCTTGTTAACGTTTCGCATTCATAATGGGCATTTATCACTCTTTACTATCAGAAGACATTATAAAACTTCCTTGATTGTTTCACAATGATCTGGAATGTTTTGAAATGCTTCCCAACGTTCCAGATCATAACCGAACATTTCACCTCATTCTAGCCAGTTATAAAATGGTGTGAAATGCACTCCATCAGCCTCGAATGTTCTCAAGTGTCCTGGAACTCGCAAGATGGCTTTTCCATTATATTTTCAGTACTCCATCTTTTGATTAAAAACGAAATACTAGCCAATGTGTAGCCAAGCTAGCGTATATCTGCGCTAGCTTGATTGAGTGCGTCGTTGGACGACATATATGCAGCTCCTTTGAACTTCCTCTTGAACCAGTGTTCCTCCCTGTGGATGTGTTCCTCCCCCAGCTTGAGACCACCACTTGATGTTATGTTGATGATTCGACACATGTTCTACTATTCCCGATTTGCTGGTTTCTCCCCGCTGTGTGTTTATCTTCCGTTCGGCAAAACGGACTTTCAATGACCAATAGCGGATTTGGGTATGCTGTAGTCACAAGGAGTATCCGGTAAATGCAATTTTTGTAATCGCAGTCCGCGCTTGGTGGCCTGGTTTTCATGTGGCTGCTACGTATAGTGTTTCGGAATCTGAAGCACGTACTAATGTTGTATTTGGACCTAATTCTTCTTATCCTTTCCGATAATCCTCTGATGTAGGGAACTGCAAGAACTGGTTGTAACGGGTTCTCTTCCTTCTGAGGCTCTTGCTGTCTTCTAGTCAAAATCTGTTCCACTATCACTTTGGAGTAACCATTCCGTTGAAGATTTTTTTTAAGGATGCCCAGTTCTTTATTGAGACCTTCCTTTGTTCGAAATAGTAAAATTCACGGTGAAATTTTGTCAATCACCTCCAAACAAATGTCCTAGGATGTTGTCGAATTCTTCCAAATACTTTCTGGTATTCTGGACTCTTCTAGGACTTTCAAGAAGGCCAAACTTTCCGCCGTTATATCTTTAAAAGCGCGTGCGAATGAAAAGCGATACTTTTTTCACAAATGTGTGACACAAAGACAGTTTTCCTATCGTATACCTCCCCTGATTACTTCACCATGATTTTGGATGGTATGAAATGTTTTCGAACGTCCAGTCTATTTTCGAACACTCCACCACATTCTAGAGTATTCCAGAATGTTGCGGGACCTGCTCGAATGTACTGTACTGTTGTAGAACTTTCCATAGGACAAAACTCACACCTTGAAAAGCACGGGAACCTCCATGGACAGACAAATGTGACACTATGAAATTTCACTTCATTTCTTCAACAGAATTCAACATTTTGTATGAATGTCATTTTGATTGGTAGCCCTAGTAAAAATTTTTAGCATTCCTGATGAGCAACAATATCTATTTCAACGTACTTTTTTTTGATAATCGATATTAATACACAGTTAGCATCCCTTTACATAAAATAATTTTCTCACGGCAATTCAGTGAAAACAAATGACGCACAAACTAGTTACGGAACATCCCTAACTAGATGACGACGGGATGTCCAACCATCGCAATGTATGTAACATATGCGCCGAGTCCAGCGTGAGACTGTTTAACATATTGTCATTTTCAGAGGGTGCAATATCGATATTCCCTAGATTGCCGATTAGTTTTGGGCTATCATGCTAGTTATACCATAATAATTAGCCAGCAATCTGTTGATAACGTGTACGTGGGAATTCGGGGGATGAAACACGGGGATGTTGGACATGCCTGATTTGGCCATATGACGGAATATCTGCTAAAGAAGAATTACCTACCTACCTACTGAAACATAATTCACGATTTTTCGTGATTATAATTACGTAGTTTTCACAAACAATTTAATATCGGTGGGAAATTTTCCACTGAGGAAGCTACTGCTATAAATTGAAGTGTTTATGAAAATTGTGAAAATTGCACAAGTTTCTCAACTTCTGAGAGTTGTCGTTCGCATGGAGGCGACAGCTGATTAACGGAAAAACATATTTTGACAGAGTTTTTAACAGATTACCATGGATAGCGTTATTAATTTTAATCAAGTGACAGGTTAGGTTAGGTTAGATCCAAAGTGAGTGGGACAATTCGACCCTCCACCGCAAACCGCAAGCGTTTATTGTGGCTTACACCTATTCCCACTCGACCAAATAAACCCAGCTTCTCAACGACGCCGATTAGTTTGTATGGTGAGTGGTTTTTCAGGTCAGATGGTAATAGTACGGCTCTGCCGAACTCTAAAACCTGATTCGGTCCCCACCGAGGCAGGCACAAAGTATATGCTCTGCTGTTTCACCATTTTCCAAACAGAAGCGACACACACTGTCTTCCCCGACAGTGTCTCTGCATATGATGATTCAAATGACAGTGAACTGTGAGAAGGCCTGTTAGACATCGTAGGTAATCTCTACTGTAGTCCAACAACTGTTTGGTATGAAGATTCGAAGGGGGAATAAACGCCTTGGAGTTTGATAGAATCAAGGTGCCAGCAAAGCGTTGATTAACCTGTCACTGGAACCTGATGTGAAATATCCTTTCAACCTGTGAAACAGGCTATGGAGGTGTTGAAATACTGACTTGGCTATCGCACTTAGTTTTATGATTCGTACTCTGAAAGAGCTAAAAACTTCATTAGCAGATAAACTAGCTGGCTCCTTGAGAAATGGCATTATTGAGCGTCTGATGAATTTGACAGCTTCTTATGCTTGTTATATACAAACATCGTCAAAATTTTTGAACCCCCCTCGTAAATTGTTAAACAAAATATTTATCATGGCTGGTTTTTGGTACACTTCATCTGTGTTTCTTTCGCCTGTGCTTAGGCATGCACTAATGTTTACCAAACAATTTTCTCTAATTTTAGATATACCAATGTTTAAAAAGTGGTTTATATCGATTTAGTATGTTCAAGTGATTGCTGAATTCTTCTTTGCAATTATGCCTGGCAATATAATTTCAGTGTTCCATAAAGCAAGAATAGTGGCTTTTCATGATGAGGGTCTGGCGAATTATCCAATCGCTTCGACTGGACAACGACTACGAACGACATCCCTCAGAAGTCTAAAGTTGTGTGAGCTAAGGATTAACGGAGTTTTACCTTTTAACGTGTGATTGCTAACACAGGTTGGATGATAGCAAGTGAAAATCGATCATTCAGCTTGGGGCTTGAACCACCAACCAACACGGCAGTCAATTCGAGTGAGTGAACAAAGCACCCACGTCGAACCGACGGTTACCGAGCGACCTAATACAAGGGAAGATCGGTATCTAGCAGGATATGTACGTGGGAATCGATCCATTACAGTCTTAGCACACAGAGTTTGAAGAGGACCAGGGCGACAAAGAAAGACTAGTTTTTGCCAGATAAGTCGTTCCATACCAAAGAGGATCAGTAATATTTCAGGAAGACATAACGCATGATCATCGTACGCAGCTTATTCCCATTCCAAACACTATGACTGGGGATAGATATGTTCGAAACATTATTGAACCCATTATTTATCCTCTCCGGGAAAATTGGAGTTAATTTTATTTTCATGGATGGCACTGCTAGGCCATATCGCACGGGAAGAGTACAAAATGCACTAGAGATTGAGAATATTGAAAGATTACCGTGGCCAGGAAATTCACCAGGCATGAATCCCATTGAGCACATGTGGGATTTTGTTTAACGAGCCATGTATAACAGAATTAATCCTCCTAGCACCCAACCGGAACTCACACTCGCGGCCTAAGAAGAATGGAACAACATCCCAATGGATACCATTAACGCCCTCATTGTTTATATGCACAAACGGTTCTTTGGACATTTTGTACTTGTTTTGGAGCTACTTTCAAAATAATTCGTAAAAATGGCGTGCGATGTGAACTGAACAAGCTTTTCATTTGATTGGTTTATTTTATTAATTAATCTCTGATTTTTAATAGATCTCTGAGTAGGTATAGTTTTCTTTAATTGATAATAGTACCCCAGTTTAATAGTCAATTAGTTACATTTTATTTTATTTTTATTTCGTTTTTAAATAACTGTTTTATTATTGAGAGACTTTTGTTTGATATTAAAAGAGTGACTGGTTGTTTATTTCATTTCTCATTTTATTTGATGACTTTGGTCTACTGGTCTTTTTATGATTAGGCTATATCTAAAAATCTCAACATAGTTGAAAATGCATTCTTCTGGTTAATCTATGATCTCACTTTTCGTCTTGTTTTCTTCGATTATTTTGACTGTATGCATTTGATTCGTAAACATCACACCATAAAATTTTGTCACCTCATAGAAGCTGATAATATCAGCTTCTATGGATATTTTGTTCATTATCAGTCTCATATTATTGAATTTTTTATATCATTCGATTTTGTATCAATTGACTTTCTTTATCTTTCCGCTACTTATCAATGAATGATCATTATTATTATTATTATTAGATTCGCCATAGTGTGCTACTTGAAAGTATCTTGAAAAAATTATAGAAAAATACGTCAAACAACGTTAAATACATAAGTTTATTAATTGAATAGAGCTGGCCGGTATTCGATAAAAATAATCATGCTCAATCACGAGTGAAATAATCATGCTTGAAAAAGCTATTGTTTAGCAAAATACGTGTCGTGGTTTTTGTAAAACCCGTTATAGTGAAAATCAGATTCTTTATTATTGTTCACAGAACAATTGGAATCATATCCATCAATTAGTGTAACAAAAATTAATTTATCATATAGTTGAATTGAATGAATTTATTAGTCCGGACTTCCATTGTCTAATATGACATAAAATGATTTGAAATTCTTGAAAGAACCAATACAACTAAAACTTGAAAAGAGTAGCCCAAAATAACAATTATATCAAGCAAACAAAATAAAATCCCTGAAATGAAATTACAGTGAAATGAAATATAAGCAAAAAATTGAAAATGGAACAATTGAACAGGAAAATAAATGAAAATTAAGAGATTTCAAATCAATTTACTTCACGACGTTTCGATAGTTAGTATCCACAGTCGTCTTCAGGTGATCATTACCCGTTATCATTTTCAGCTATTCTTTTTAATTTTCAGTTGTATTGGTTCTTTCAAGAATTTCAAATCATTTTAGATCATATTAGACAATGGAAGTCACACCTAATGAAAATCACTATGAAATATTGTTAACCAACTTCAAACATATACATTGTGTCTGTCTGTTGAAATCTATTTTTCCGTTAACCAGCTGTCTTGTGCGAGCTAAGGACTAACATATTGAATGAAAAAACTATGTGTAATTAAAAGTAATATTGTTGTACTGCAATCGTCACCTTGTACTACTCCAAACATCTACACAGAGATGTAACAAATCCCCCATTCTCCCACTCATTAAACACTATAAATCATAATTATCAGTTCCTCCCCATTGAAATGTAGGCGACTCATTAGTCATATAGGTTCTCATGAACGAATAAGTGGCGAACCCTGTACATCACGCACCTGGCCGTTGAAATGAGATAATTTCGATTTATCATCAATGTAAAAGGGGTTGTAATGACACACACTTTATTGTGGTATGGAATAAGTCCACTCCCGCGAGGGGTTGCTCACATTTTGGCCTCTCGCTTTGATGCCAACTTCCTACCTATTGCTTCAGGGTGAAAGAACATAATTTTGCGTGTAGATTATCCATGCCATGTGGTCCAGAGATTGTGGTAGCTGCGTAGCGGAAATACCTGTAGAATAACTCCATTATCGCTGCCAATTAGAAGAAATAAATATATTTTGTTAATAAATGCAAACTGGATTTTACTACCGAACAGTAAAAATTCACCAAATCATCTCTAACGCACATTTATGTTGATCTGAACTGAATCAGTTGGTAGCAACTGATTGAAAATGAAAGGTGTTCATCTCACACCCCTTGAGAATCATAGAAAAAGTCGCACAACAGTTCCGTAATGCTAAGAAAATACTTTTCTAACAAATCTCACTTTGGAGAGAATAAATGTTGCCGACAGTTTGTCGCCTCTGAAAATCTAACCTAGACCGTGCCGCAAAAATTCCAGCCTAAGGATTAAGTGGGGAATGGGACAAAATACCAGCGTGGTCCAAACAGAACTGGCCACTGTGACCACTGGCCACAAAAGAACTAACCAGGAAAGAAATTTCTGGCAAAAACATAACAATCTGCACAGCAGACAAGCCCTATTATCCTTGAACAGACAACGTATTACCTCGGGACCAGTACTAGAGTGCCACGAATATTTAGCCAAAGCCTCGACAGAGTCTCGGAAGCTGGCGCCGAATGAATATCTGGCGATGACCAGAATAAATCTGCGCTTAACAGAAGGATTTCTGACTGGCCACTGTCAAATATGGAAACACCTTCATAATGTGGGGCTATTGGACACACCTTAATGCAGGATGTGTGAAGATTTTAAACAGATAAACAGGAAGATGAGACTGTCAGACATGTCCTATGCGAGTGACCGGAGTTGTCGATAGAAAGGAGAAGTCTCTCAGTGACCTGTCCACCTTCTTTGATAGGACAGGATGGACGATGACCTAGGAGGACAACTCCTCTACAGATACAAATACAGATTATATTGAATTTGAATCGCTGGATATTGAATCCAAAACGTTCTCAGGAAGTTTATTCCACAAAAACGCAGTTTTCCAGATGAAAGATTTCTTGAATTGTGAAGTTCGAGGTGTTTCTGATACGTATCGCTTTTGGTGGAATCAAATATGCCAAGTCACTTGATCACTTCCCGTGGAAGTATCTGTAGAAGAAAGACAAATCTCCAACCCTTCTTCGATGTTCCAAGCTATCAAGGTTACACGTGGTGTTTGCGTCTTCAATCAGGCGGATGGCTCTTTTCTGTATGGAAACCAGCAACTTCAGGGTAGGTTTGGGGTACAGCTCCATACATGAATACAATGAAAGAAGGTCTCATCTGAGCTTCATAAAGCATCAAACGTTGCTGAAGTGTGTTTCTGGTTCGAAACAGTGTTTCAAGCTTTTGAAAAGCAGCCTTTGCAATTCCAGCGAAATCATTGTGCCAAATGGTGTACATTTCAACCCACAGCGAACGTATCGAAGCAGAAAGCGGAATTGTCAGACCTGACATTATTATATCTGGTTCGGAGACATTTATCTTCTTGTAGAAAACCGATGCCTAGGTTTTTGTGGCACTGAATTGAACCTGGTTACTTCCACCCCAATTCGAAATCACTTCTAGATCCCAATCAAGATATGCAACCTCCTACTGCCGGTGAAGACGTGCCTCCGCAGCCAATGTCCTGCAATCCAAATGGAGTGACGACACAAGTGTGCTGGCTTCAGCAAAGCCAAGCAAATTCGTATGAAGATTGTTGGAGCTGGCAACAAATTGAAGATAAGTGAAAGTAAATAGTAGCACAATAGAAAATGAGGCATTAACTCCTCCATAAATGTTGCAAAAAGAGCCAGAATTTCTACTTCAGAAATTGTGTATGATCCTTAGATTGAGTCTGACTTTGGGACGCACACCCAAAACATGAAGGGTGATTAGGGCCACCTTCATATCGAAACCTTGAAAAATTGAAAAGGATTCAACAAAAGCTTTTAGACCAATCGGTCTCATGTGTTTTGTATCAAAAACATAGAAATACTACTTAATATTGATATCAGAGCACTGGCTAACAGAACAACTTCATTGTGACCTGTGATCATATGTTCGAGACGGGTGTACCAACATAACAAAATAGAAAAATTGCAATCTAATATATGAAGCCCGCAAAATTTGAACATTCGACGTATTTTTTGAAAAAACCGCAGATGTACCCCGAACCACCAATTGAACCAAGGACGCATATCTCGTTAGAAAAATTGTGATTTTCTCATTACTGTTGCTAGTTACAAAACTCAAAAGAAAGGTCCATCGCACTTCAAAAATCAATTTTTGAGAAACTGAAACCACCGCCATTTTGGAAATCTCATAAATATTTCCATTCATTTACCAATCACTTAATCATTTCATTTGGTATTTCATAATTAATGTTATCTTTGGACAAAAAATTGTTACGATTCGTATGGTTTTTCCAATAACAATATTTTCCAAATATTTGGGATAACCTCTCGGGTTAAAAGTCAAAACATATTGGGATCTTGTTAGTCATTTTAGATAGAAAAGTTTCAGTTTCATTCGAATTTGAATGAAACCCAATATAATCTCGTCAAATAGTTTTCTACGGTACTGCAATTTGAGCTAGAATGTGTAACTTGGATTCAACATCAGTGTTTTCTAGCCTACTCCAACTCGAAAACTATGATGTTAATTTCTTATGATATTCAATTTTAGCTAGAATGAGTAATTTGGGTTCAACATCAATGCTTTCTAGCCTACTCCTACTAAAAAACTTTGAGGTTAAATCAAGTGATATTCAATTTGAGCTAGAATATGTAATTTGGGTTCAACATGTGTTATTCAATTTGAGCTAGAATGTGTAACTTGAATTCAACATCAATGTTTTCTAGCCTACTTCAACTCGAACACTATGTTGTTTATTCGTGTGATATTCAATTTGAGCTAGAATGTGTAATTTGGGTACAACATCAATGTTTTTTTAGCTTACTCCTACACGAAAACCTTGAGGTTGAATGAGGTGATATTCAATTTGAGCTAGAATGTGTAAATTGGGTTCAACAACAATGTTTTTAGCACAATTGATTTTGGATCACGACTTTTATCCCTGAAGAAATTGCTGTTACGATTGAAACTGTTAGAACAGCATTTTCTTTTCATCAATATTTTTCATTAACATAAAACGGTTTTCAATAATATCGAAAATGTATAGAATAGACGTTATTTGATGGGAATATCTATGATCACATCTGAACATTCCTGCTTTACCGCTACTTTAAACTTGTTTTTTAATCATTCCCATGACATCTTACATCAATGTTATTACAATACGATTTCCAAAACAAAGTTACAGAGTTGAAATTTCCACAAATTCCAATTTCCTAATGACTTACTTCTTCTCAACTTCAAAGGTATTATGATAATCATGGTAATGCAATTAAGTTTCCTCCTTATCACACAAATATAGGTATTAGAAGGACTCGTTTATGAATGAACCTGCTACTACTAGGATGAAACTAGTAATCCGATTACCTACTCATTATGAATGAACTTCAGGACCATTGACGTAAAAGTGGTTTTTCCATAGGAAATCCTGGCTGATGTCCTTGACTAATTAAAATGGGTTGGAAGAGTTCATTTTTGAATATTCATAATTAATAGTGTTTATTTTTTGGAAATATAACAAATATTTCACTTGATAAAACAATTATTTTGAAAAAAATTCATTGATGAATAAATAATTTTCCAATTCTTTTATAATGAACTCATTTTTATCATGGGTGCACAATGAAAAGTTTGCGAATCGAAATTTGAGTGGCGGTACAGTGAATGAATCTTTTGACAATAGAATCTCAAAAACTATAGTAAGGTATTTAAAATTTTGAGTTTTCAGATATCGAATTTACCAGGAGATTTTTTTTCAATTTATTTTCTGTACATGCTCCATTTGCGCAACCATGTGTGTATAGTTGATTAGAATATGTTTGTTAGAGATCAGTTGGTCTAATATGATTCTACTATGATCAAAATCTATGAAAGAACGAATAAAATTAGAATTGAATAGCTAAAATATCAATTATATCAAACGATGAAACGTGAAATTAAAATGCAATAAAACGAAAGAAATAACAAAATGAAAATTGCCACAAAGTAAGAAGTAACTGAAAAATAAGAATGATAAAAATAAAAATTTGTAAAAAGTTAAAAAATAAATTAAAAAAGATGTCAAAGCAAGTTCCCTCACAAGGTTTTGATTGTTAGTATCCACAACATATCGTAACATAATTAATACGTATTTTAGCTATTCATTCTAATTCTTCCATACATTTGGAATCATATTGGAAAATATCATTCCGGATAACATTAATAACGACAGTCAAACAAAAAAGTGGTTTTCACACCAAGCAAGTAAGCAGTATGAATGATTTTTGTCGGGCAAATTTTTTGATTCGTCATCCAACTGTCTGAATATGATAATGAAGAATTCGAAACGGTTTTTTTTTTCTGAAGCTTCATAAACAGAATTCTAATATATCTGCCGTTGATGATGCAAATATCTAAGCCGTATCTTTTTAATTTATCTGCTTTCAAAGTTTTTTGCTAAATAATTTCATCAATAAGATGAATTATCTGATAAAATTCCTGACGATACTCACAAAATAATTAATTTGAAAAAGTAATGAAATCAATAAGATAATAACTTCACAATGTACTGCTAATATCGTATTGAGAAAATAATTGTTTTCATTATAAATATTTTGCAGTTCTCCCGAAGTCGAATTGGATTACTAATATTATCCATTTATAAAATTAAAACTAAATAAACAGGTAGATTTCCTTTCACTTCCTTACCGACTATCTAATTTGTTTACTACTAACATAAATGCAATTAAAATTTCGCAGAAATATAGTAAAAGGATTCATTCATAAAGCTGGAAGGTAAGTTCATTCATAAAATTTATGAATGAAAGTGCAAGGATAATTTTCGGAGAAAGCAAAAGCTCTCATTATCATACCGGATGTCCTTGATTTATTGAATCAAGCTGTTGGTAGGATTGTTAGATTTTATAGTCAAAGCAACAAGTTCCTTTTTCGGTATTAAGCCCGCCAAGGTCGAAAACAATGGTAAAGTTGTCATCGGATTCGAATTGGCTTCTAGAAACTTACTGGGGAAGTTTAATTTGAAGTTGAAATTGCGAAAGTTGAAAACAGACACTGAAAAATGTTAATACGGGTTTGATTTTTCGCAAAACTCTCGAGAAGTTTAGCAAGTATCCGAAATTTGAAAAGATCGTTTGAAAAGAAAACATTTTTTCCACAATAAATTCAATGGTTATGCTTTTACTCAACAAGAGATTTTGGCATTTTGAAAATATACATAAAAACTGTGGTTTTCTAAACTAAAAACCTTTTTGAGTCGTATTGTTGAAAAGGTTTAGAACAATTTGAAGTTTGAAAAAATCAAAAAGATGAAAAGAGCAACTGAGCTAATCGGGAAATACCGCTTTAATATAAGTTTCACTCCCATTTTTTTTTAAATATGAACTTTCATAACGTTCATAAGGTATTCAATTTTTTTTTGGTAATAATAATGGTTTCTACAAAAACCGTTTTGCAAAACATTTTCAGTTCCCCAAAAATGAATTTGTTTATTAAATTTGGTTTTTGAAATTTGGAACAAATGGTTGGGATCAGAGAAGTTAATAAAAAAAAGAAAAATGCGCAAAAATATCTCCTCCGAGAAAATGATGAAATATTTTTTTATATGATAATGCAAAATGATAGTATTTTTTGCACGATACACATGAAATTTTTTGCACTAGTGCAAAATGTTAATCACATTTTACGAATACCAAATTAACTGATGTTGTGCTATTGTACGCTATTATACAGGGTGATTCAGGGAAGACGGTACATTAGACGTTTCTGGTTAACCAGACAACGTATTACTTTTAAAATTTAACGGAGAGCATATTCGGACATTCTCTACTCAAAGAAATTATTTTCTACAATGCCGTTTTGTCACTTTCATCAAAGAATAGTAGCAGCTTTAATTTTTGAAATAAAACACTCAGTATGTAATATCATTTTTGGAATCTACAATTACTCGACAACTTTTTCCCTACACCTATGTTTAAAAATCTGTTCAAAATCTGTGTTACCATTTTTGAAATATGAATTAATTTTGGTTTTTTCTTCGGGAATCATTACCTCTGAAAATGCTTATATCTTTGAGTTAAGAATTACTATGGTACCAATATATGGTTTGCAATTAGGTAATACTTCGAAGATTCTCACATTTCAGCGTAACCTCTGTTACTTCAATACAGGGTGGTAAAAAATACAATTTTTTCGTTTTCTTGAAAATGAAAGTTGATTACTTCGAATGGGACACCCTATGTATCATTACAAATTCAAAAAGCTGTTTAAATTCGCACTATTTCTATATATATTATGCTCATACTTAACTTGTCAAGTCGCGGACTTACGAGCATTTATTTGTAAAAATGTTCCTTCAGAATGGTATTTCCATTCGATACTTTATAAGCAGGCCATGATTACTATTTGACAGAAACGTTATGACATTCTCTTAATAATAATGACATTTTCGTAATTTCAGAAGTTCCAAATACCTCCAAAACGATGGAAGAAAACTATTCAAAAGGAATTCTTATGAATTAGTTAATTATTTTTGACAGTGTGTTCAATTATCAGCGGAACATGCAGAAAGTTCAACAAAAGTTTATTCTGAGATAAATGTCGTGAAAAGACTGCCGCAGTATTTTGTGGCCTGTCAAATGCATTTGACTGCGTTGATAACAAAATACTGCTGAGAAAGCTCCAAGGTTATGAATGCAAAGAAGTAATTCAAAAATGGTTCGATTACTCAATGGGACGGACACAAATGTTCAAAACAACTCAATTTAAAAAGAAAGGGAAATTAATTCTGGAGTTCCACAAGGTTGTGTGTTAGGTCCCATTCTTTTCTCATTATATATTAATGACCTCACCTAGCTTAATATTTCTGGATAATTCACCTTATGTGCAGATGACACTACCATACTTTGGAAAAATAAAAACACTTGTGAGTTGCACAAAATAATCTCTGCCGACTTGAAAATAGTTAAAGATTGCGTGATTCAAACATTTTATGTTTTAACTCCGACATTTTAGTCAAACAATTTCTATCTGATGGACCTTATTATACTTTGAATGAATATTTTAACGATATCTTTTAACCGACTTCCCTATTTTTTTATCTTTACTTATTCTTTTATGTATACATATCTTTTATATCCTTGATTTCAACATAGTTTGTACCCATGCACCATTTTTATTTTGATTTCATTTGATATGTATTGAATTTTTTTTAGTGTTCACTACCCAAGCTTTGTCCACAAGATTATGACTTATGATAATAAAGCATATTATTATTATAGAAAGGTATCCGAATCTACCGCTAATGAACTTCAAGAAATTAATGCGAGTTTAGCACAATTTCAATATGTTGATATGTAAATTCAAAAAAAACACGAAAATCTTGGGTAATCCTTTCCAACATTTTATCAAATTGTATATGTAGGCATGGCTTTCGCCCACTTCCATAATTAATCAATTAGTTATATTTGAAATCGGGTGATAGCATTAGTTATTGAGTAGGTTGAAGGTCATATTATTCTAATTGTTATATAAATCACTGAACTGAAAATCTCAGTGAAGAATCACTTGAATATATCCACTTTTATTGAGTAAAATTGAGACACCCAGTATTTGTGTTATCAAATTAATATCAAGCAGCATTGGCATACAAATCGAGGGTTGTAAATCTCAAAATGCTCCAAGTGGAATGCATTTATTAATATTCGGTAATATACTTCCGTAGTCAATAAGGACCCTACTAATAACAAGCGGGGTATGTTACCCTTTATTAAAAATATTTTGATATTAACGTTATTCACCTTATATTAGAGGGAGCGAATGTGATATATCCTAAACAAAAATGTTTATGTGAGCAATTTCAGGTTGGAATATTAATATTTCGAATTCCTTTTTTTATTGAATCAGAAAATCTTTACGTTATTTTGAGTGACATTTCAGGTGGATGACTGTGAAGTATCAATACGAAACAGCGTATTCAGAACTTGTGAACACTCTAATATAAGATATTCATTCTTTATTACTTATTAATTTCACTAATATATGAGGGTATTTCATTAAGGTCATTCTATCTTTGAATTTGAATAAAACAAATTGATTGTGTGAGAGATATAATAACAACAATAATAATAAATGACCGTTATTTTACTTGCACTCAACCAAGCACACATAGGTAAATATATACAAATAAAATTAATTCTAGCATGTTGAAAATTAACTGTTGAAAAAATGAACTGAAACGTGAAATATTTTGAAGAATTTTTTTTTGGTTACTTGATTTCAAGATCATTGCTTATTCAGGCAAAATTTTTTTAATCTATATTTGAAAGATAATGAGAAAATTTAATCGATTTTTCATTATAAACTTGATTTAAAATGCGTTTTTCTGCTCGGTAGCTTCATCAGTTACTGGTGAAGGGTTACCGTACACCGAAACGAGTTTATAATCCTGTCAATCTAGACATTGGAAGGTACATAAATTTACAACAAGCTGCAAACGCGTGTAATTGTTCCAAACATAGTTACAAGTTAAAAGAAACTGAATCCCGTTGGTGATAATTTCTTGTTGAGTCGAATTACTTTTTTTGAAAACTTCAACTTTTTGACTCGTCGTATCTCAGAAACGGTGGCTCTAAGAAAAAAAATTATTGATACATTTTTTGTAGATAATTTTATGGTCCAAAATTTTTATCTGAAGTTATCTCATGATAAAACTATTTGTTTACCTGAAAATCGCGAAAAACCAATTATTTTCGAGATTTACAACCTTTGACCTCGAATAATTTTTTTCCAGGCATATCAATCATTATAAATTGTATAATCTCATTTTTAACTATGTTTTGAACAATTTCACACATTTGCAGCTTGTTGTAAATGTATGTATGTACCTTCAATCTTATTTGGCAATCTAATTTGACCGGACTATTGAAATAAAAAGTGTTGTGAAAATTCTATAACTATCATCATGGATAGCTCCAATTTTCTATATTGAAAAAATATTATGTTATCAAATTGGTTTGAGTGACAGATAAGTTTTCATCGCATTTTTCGATTTCTCAAGCAAATATTTTTGTCTGCGATATCACATTAATCTTCAGATAATGAACTCTGCAAAACAGAATCGCGCGCTGCCAATACAGTTTCAACTCAATAAGCTAATGATTGGATTCATTTTTCTGAGATCACTTTGACGGAGCTACTTGAAATGAGCGACTATCTATATTCACCGATCATCTTGAATAAATTATCATTTTTCGTTTATCTTTAACGCTACCACTTTCATTTAATCAGTTTGGCAAAACCGATTCCGAGAGCAGGAAGTCAAACAGTTTTGTTGTTGTCATAATTTTCAATATGGGTGAGTTTTCCTATGTTTTGAAACGAATATTTACTTCAGATAAAGCGAAACGAAAAAGATGAGAAATAAAATTTTGTAGATTATATTTGCGATATGCTGAATTGGGAAAATGTGACCCGACTGAGATTCGAAGCGGGGTTTTTGTTCTTCAGACAGGCACATTTACCAACTGCGCCATCAGAAACAGTCGAATCTTATCTAGTCCGGTCAATTTAGGCATTCGAATCTACATGAATCCCCAACAAGGTGAAAATCAGTGAGATTGTTTGAGATATGATCAAAAATGAAATTTGATAGTTCCCTCCCGGCTTTGAAAAGATAAAAGCAATTATAGTTGAGAAAAAGTAGTGAAATTGAATCGTTCGAGTCATAACTTTCAAATTCTTCTTCTGTTCTTCTTATTGATCTTCTTGTTCTTGATCGTCTTGTTGACCAACTTACAATCTTGTTTGATACTACTAGACCACTCGATATGAGGTATATCCTGAAATTGAAAATTTTCTAAGGGGCATAACTTTTCTTGTAAGTGCCAAAATGGAGCTTTTAAAACAAAAAATTCAACAGAAGTGCCAGACATGAAAGTCGCCCGCTCCCTTGTTGCCATAAATATAACGAAAATATCAAATCTCTCTTGAGATGTGATTCGACTGTCATTCTGCTCAGTGACTCTGATAACACAGTTCGTGAATTCGCCTGTCAAAAAAAGCAGGGAAACTGGGTTCATATCTTAGTTGGATCACATTTTTCCAAGTTTTTCTTCCACACAGTGCCTTCCAGTTGAAATGTGCCCCCTGTATAAGTCATTTGATACCGAGACTGTAGAAAAATCGTAAAGCACGTCAACTTCAGTGTATTTGTCCCAATAATCAGAAGTGAGCAATGCACATGTTTTCAGTTTTTTTTTCGACACTAATTATATTCTTCTTTCACAATGAGAATGATTTATGACTTGAACAAAGGTTTTGACAGAAGATATTCTTTCGACTTGCGTCAACCGTGAAAATTTCCGATACTATAGTTATTCAAATCTAAATATGGCACGCCAAATTCCCACCAAATATCCTCGACAACTAAATATTTGGGAGAGGAATTTGTTTCGTTCACCAAGTGATGATCTACAAGAGGAAGATTCAGTTTTAATCTTTCTCTTGGTGTTGGGAAAAAACTTCAGTAATATTCAGGTCCTAAATAATACCTTTTTCGATGGGTTTGAAGGAGAGGATCCACAGACTGGCCACCTACATCCCCCGATTTGACTCCACTGGATATTTTTGTGTGAATGATTGAAATCTAAAGTCGACAAGGCGCAGTCTACTGTTTCAGATTCACCGTGAACTGTTTGAAAATCTCGAGGTGGTTACTATCATTCTGAAACATGGTGAAATTGCGCTGATTCGGCTGAAATTGTTGGCTGTCGAGATGACATCGTCATAATTCCTTGACTGAAATCAAATTATACGAGGACTAATCAAAAAGTAAAATAATTGTTATTTTGTGTGTTTGGCGATTTCCTGTTATCGAAAAAAATTGACCGAAAATTTGGATCAAATTTTGTATTAAAAAAAGGATTAAGTGTTCAAAAACACTTGAAATGTTGACAGTTGCGTACGGTGATTGTACTCGGAGACAGAAAAATTTTTATGAGTGGTGCAGTCGATGAAAATATTGAGGAAGTAAAGAAAAGTGTTATAGAGAGTCATCGAATCACAATTAGAGAAGTTTCTGAGGATGTAGGCATATCGGTTGGGTCATACCATGAACATTTTTTGAAAATTTTTGGCATGAAGCCTATGGCAGCAAAGTTCGTTCCCAAATTACTGAATTTGGACCAATATACCTTCCCTGTAAGAGTTCAAATCATAAACAAATGAATTTTCGCTGAATTGTTCCCAAATAGTTTCAACAAACAACTAAGTTGCAATAACTTATCTGTTAATAACATCTAATTCTAATCTCCCAGGCATTACGACAGACAAGTAAAAATGCCACTAGAATTTTATGACAGCAAAATGCAACAACCCCTCATAAACGAAATCTCCCTCACAAAGTATCAATAATTTTATTGCCGGTAACAATTATTCGCATTGTACTTTTAACAAGATTCATAAGTAAAACAGCCAACAATTAGTTTGGAATAACAGGTAGGCAAAGAAATTTTATTGCTGGGTCGACACTGCAATTACTGGGTTGAGGCCAAAAGGGAAGTGAAACCAGAATCGGTTCAAACCGGTGCATTTTTAGTCCAGTCGAGGTATTTTGTGGAATGCGTGTTTTTGTTTTCAGGACTTGTAGGTGAACATATTGCAAGTCGCCACCCCTACGAAGAGAGGCTAAATTGGGGTGAAGTTTTCATTTTCGAATTTTTCAATTATACATAGAAAACTGCGGACTTCACAAAAATATAGTCATAGCAATAATGAAAGACAATTGAATCTCCTGTAAAATTGTTTCCCTACATATCTGTCAAATTTTCATCGGTTTTCGAGATAAAAACTATTAAACCCAATAATTTTTCCTAAAAACTCCGAAGACTATCCTGGAAAAATACACACGCAGACTAATGTCGGATTTTTCCTGCACTCATGAGAAGTAAGCTCCTGCTGAACGAAAAACATCTGCAAAACTAACCTGTCTGTCTGTCGGACATGATTCAATTTCCATTGTGAGAATGTAGTTGTTTTCCGGTAAGCATATATGAGAACTCTTTGTGTAGGTACGTTGAGAGTGATGAATTTTTGGAGATTGCATTTCAAAATATTCATTTCTCATTCAACAGTCTTCAGATTATATTTTGATTTCTGTATATAGTGTCGGGGTGGTTATGACATTGAAACCAAAGTCCAATAATCTCAATGGAAGAAAACAGGACATCCAAGGCCAAAAAACACGTCAAGTTCGATCAAATGTCAAGGTTTGGCTCAGCCACCGTATTCACCAGATTTAGCCCCCTGAGACTTTCTCTGAGATAAGAGAATTGATGTCATTTATAATATTATTCAATATTCACATTCAACTTTTTCAAAAATGAACAAATTTTCATGGAATTTGATGAATGTGTGGTGAACCAAAATCTAGTAAATCTACTGAAGCACTCAGACTATTGACAGGTCTGAAATTAAATTGGTGGGATAATTAAATGGTACGTTCATCAAACTTTACCTAACCTTATGAATTTTTCGAAATAATTTTGTGTTAAACCATTCCAAAACTACATAAATGCTGTTGTGTTTTCATAGTTCAAAAAACATTAGTTTTTGTCGATTTTTGGCACTGAAAAATTATGAAAGTTAATCCTGAAGACGTTTGGTGTTACAACTTGTACAATGTCTACCAATTTTGAGAAATCATTACAATCGGTTTGAAATATATGTTTCATGGGGATACTTTCATTTCATTTGGGCCACATTGTAGATCAAAATTCAATTTACGGCAGTTATTTTTATACTTCCAAATGGAGAAATTTGGATAACACCCATCATGAAAAAAAACGATGAGTGAATCATTTTCTTATTAAACTAACGAAGATATTGATTTTACCATTTTTTCAAGAAAGAGCAAAGATCTTTTGCATAATACATTAATAATAGTTATCATTATGAACATATATTGAATTTCTGATCCACTTGAAAATAACTGAAGGAAACCGTACGCCTATCAGAAAAGTTGAAAGTATAGTGGCTAAAGTTATCACTGTGTTTTGAGAGAGATGTGAGAAAAATTATCTTCGTGATTATCAAACTCAAATAACGTTTATCTCCAAAACTATTTGAAGTTCGGTGAATACACGTGAAAAACATTTCATAGAATTCTCAATTATCTTTCATTTCCATTCAGAAAATATGGTTCTAGAGTCTAGCTACTTACTGTTTCTAGATATAATCGATAAACTCAAAAATGAGATATTTTTCCCACTACCAGATGCAAGAGTTTTCAGTTGTTTACTCAAAACTGGATGTATTGAAAATCTGTGAAAAAAATTATTGGAAGATAGAACTAGCCACTGAAAAATCTCACGAAAAACCCCAAGATACGTTGACGACACCTTAATAATATGGAACTATGGGAATACTGAAGTAAACGCCTTCCTGAAACACATCAACAGCGTGAGACCTTCCATTACTTTAACAATGGAGAAGGAATTCCACAACAAACTGCCATTCTTAGACATATTGGTGAAGAGGACCGACACTAAGTGGAAAACATCTGTATACCCAAAACCCACTCACAAAGATTGGTATCTTAACCACGAATCCAACCATCATCAATCGACTAAAATAGAAATCATCAAGAATCTATGAGACCGTGCCTTCGGGCTCTGTAATAAGAAGGAAGGTCTCGAAAAGAAACTAGACAACATCAAAAATTATTTTCAAAGGACTGGCTACTCCAAAGCGATGGTGGAACAGACTTTGGCTAAAAGAACGCAGGAACCTCGCAAGGAAGAGAATAACAACCAGTGCTTGCACTTCCCTACAGTGGAAATCTTCACAAGGAAGAAAGAAAGTAACTTTACGAAGATCATGGAAAAGTCTGTCAAAACAACTACTATTTGATAGAACTTGAATAGAAAAGATCTATTCAGTTTTCAGTCCAAATATTCATTATGGAATTAAATCAGATATCATTCACAGGATTGCTACACAATATGGTATAAGAAAGATGTGAAGTGCAGTTACATGGAATACTCACATCCTCAATTGTAGACATCCAATGTTTCGTAATAAGACACTTGTCTCAATGCCTTTTCAGCACCAATCTGATAGATATTTTCAGTTTCTTTGGAGGATTCCCACTTTTTTTGTATACAGATAAAAAATTAGAAAGCCAAAACCGTTCTTTCTCAAAACGTCATATATATCTGTTGAAAACACTCTTCTCACACCAATATAATATTGTGTTTTCCTATCCAAGTGAGCGCTGTTGAAAGACGAGTTTTGAATAATTCAAATCTATCAACTGGGTGAGCGTGAAG
>WOGP01000765.1:0-22078 GCA_015342065.1 Leptinotarsa undecemlineata | reverse complement strand
CTTACTCACACCCTCACCGTAACAATCTGAGCAGCCTATCAGCACATAAGTGATAACCTCCATATTTCGTACTTTGAGTGTTCACCTTTGCAAGTTTGAAATTTGGAGAGTTGCACGGTATAAACTTTTCAAAAACGCTTTCAATTGGAGAACGGCAGTTTGAATTGCCACTTTTGCATAGTGCTTGCATGAGAGTTTGAAGTCGAAATTATCCAAAAAATACAAATGAAAATATGTATCTCCACTGCATTTCGGTTAAGTTTTCTCAAAAAAGTACCAAATAATGTAATGCTTGAGTTATTCATTGAAACAAAACACAGTCTACTACTGCCATATACCTCTCACAATATATTGATTAAATATCTGCAGGGTGCAGTTTGCTTGATGGCCACAACAAAGCGAGAAACTGTGTAGCGGTCAAGTGTCTCCTTTGTCCAGCGTTCGCTTCTACCGCAATCTACTAAATTACCCTCGCTCAAAGTATGGGAATCGATTCTACATGAAACTTCGATGAGGTTGTCATTAGATGAGAGGATGCGATAGAAAGAGTGGACGCTATAAAAAACAAAGTCGTGGAGGAGCACGTGTGTGTGGTATATATGAAAATATATTCAAAGGGTGTCGCATCCACGACAGATGCGCAAAAACCTGAACCAAATAAACAGTAGTTTGTGAGTTGCGAGTTAGATTTCGTATTACTATTTCAGAACATCTATAATTGGAAAAGAAAAAAAAACTGTTCCGATATTCATAGGATGAAATGAAGGAGAATATATGAAATTGGATGATAAGTTTAGACACTTCCACAGGATTCTCCAACCGAACTATTCGTGAAATAAGTATTATTATTTTTATAAAGGGACTTTTTTATTTTCACGAATATATGATCCAAGCACGATTTCTCTTCACGTATATTTCTAGTGTATTTATTTATTAAGTAATTAAAACCTTCCTCGCCCATTACATTCAGATATTCATGTACCTGGTTATCACTATTTTTCAATATATTAATATTAATCTCGCCCGTAATTATATGAACATCTGAGGTTTGACAATATTTGAGGTAGTCTGACAGGTTACTTATGAAGTTTTTTTAGATGTTGGACATGGTCTGTAAATCCCGTTTAGTGATATTTTGGTATTGTTCAAAGTAGTGGTCAACTCCAACATACAATGTATTTCATCAAGCTTCAACACGGTACATATACAGCTTATATTATCCTTCGCAAAAATAATTATTCCATCGTTTTCGTTGAAGGAATTTTCGTTATAGAATAGTTGATACCCATTAAGACTAATCAGAGATATATCTGATATTTGACAAGTTTCTGTGATTACAATGAAATCAAAAATATTCATCACATCCAAGAGTAAAACTTTTAACTCATCTAAGATTGTATTTGCACTTCATATATTCATATGAAAAAGGGACAGTTCGAGATTATTCACCTGTTCCTGAAAAACATGTTATAGTCTAGAGTACCGCTGATAATATTTGTTTCTATTTGTTTAATATCAAAGTCTCTCAGGTAGCTATCTATTTTGAGTTTTGTTTAAAAAAAAAGATAATTCATCCTCCGCTGTTTGTTCGCGTTGACATTCTTAGTTTTTCGCCTTCTTCCATCGTAGATTTTACGGATGAATGTAGTGGTGGGGTGCTTTTTCGTTGCGAGTATTTTTTGGCTACTTCTAGAGGTTTCACCCCAAGTTTAGTAAACTCTTTTGTTGTCGTTGTGGTTGGTGTATTTGGGGCACTCTGTGGTTCATTGAAAACAACTTCTTCAGTTTCTTCCAAAATTTCTAGATCTTCCGGACTGTAGATTCTCCCGTACACATGAAGTTTATGTCCTTTAATGAAGCAATTTTCTTCGTTGTTTCCCTTTGCTAGGTTGAGATGTTTTCTCAATATCTGATTTTGTTTTCGCTGTTTAACTGTCAAGTCACAAGCGATTAAGATATGGGTACCTTTAAAATTTTTAGCGTTTTTCAGAATGGCTATCTTTTTGAGAAACGATGTGAATTCAATTTTTATTGGGGCGTTTTTTGCTTTACTTCAACAATGTTTACACCGACTAGATTTTTTAATTCCTTTTTGATGAAGTCTGCTGATATATCTTCCGGATTTACTTTCAAACTAAAAATAATAATAATATTGTTTTCTTTAGATTTCCTTTCCAATCTTTCAAAGTTTTTTGTGACTTTATCGTTGTCTTGTTCTAAAACGCTGATGCGTCGGTTTGAGTCTTCCAATTTCAAACTTAATTTCACTTCTACTGCTCCAGTTAACAATTTTATTTCCTGCCTATTTCTTTATATTTCTTTCAATATAATTTCATTTGTGATGGCCATCAGTGATATGAACTAGTATGATATTTTATTAAAAGTGTATGGTTTCCTTTACAAATACTGTTCGCTGATAGTGCATGACCCTCAGCAAAAAGGCAAAATGTTTCTCCTGATTCTTTCTTGAGAATATTTATGCCCGATTTTACGTTTCTAATTGTTAGTTGTTTTTGTTATTCACTTATTGGGAGACAAAGTGGATTGTTTTTGCATTTGGTAATTGAAATATTCATAAAGAAAATACATTAATTACCTTAGATTTGATTCGATTTACGTGGAGCTAACTCACATTCACTACATAGATATAAAGGTTCACACACACTATCATGTAGATCTATGTGCTCCGATATTCCAGCCAGATGTACAAGGAATTTTTTCACTTTTGGGATCCGACTTTGGTTTATATTTCTACTAGAAAGGTACAATCTTTGTATAACCTCTATATACAATGGTACAATCTCTTGTTCTCAACAAAAATTATATGGTATTTCCGCTTGTTGCTAAGAGATGGCGTTACTGTCTGTGATTATGTTGTTTACTGGAACTAAATGGTACATAACTAACACTTTCTCGCTTGTCTAGGCACACACTGCTCTTGAGATAGATTATAAATATAGAGTGCTCCTTTTAAAAAATGATTTTTCTTTCTGCGACAAGACTGGTCTACTTAAAGCTTGATTTTGATTCGACCTACATAATTGCATATGAAATATGCTAAGAATGTTTACTGCAAACTCATTTGCCCTTTAATGTTGACTTCATTTATAAGAAAGTTCAAATTGATTTCAATACTGATATGCTGCAATTTTTATCATTTTCGAAATGGAAGAACATCGTAACCTGTCTTCCATCGCTCGATTTGTCATCTGAAACAATGTCATGACGTTTCAGTCTCTTGCATTAATTAGATGTTTTGTGAGAATGTAGCGTGACTACCAACAATTAAACCGAAATTTTCATGTTCGGCAAATATACTTGAGTGAAATTAATTGATACAGATGCAAATCAAGCTCCATATTTTATGGTAGAAAATAAATATTTTGTTGATTTAAATAGGACTAAATTGGGCTTTGTACAGTGTAAAAGTGAAATATCATTCTTGGGGGAATTCTCGGTTGCATGAGGAAGAGGTTTTAAATAACAGGTGGAAAATAAAAAAAACACTGAAAATCTGAATCTGAAAAAGCATGTGCCCAGAGTTTGATAAAATGCCAAAAAAGTTTCATTGGTAGGATGTCACTGACTAAGGATATTTTTTTTAAATGTACTCGATTTTATATTCAATGAAATAAATTACAATGGAATATATGGTGCATGGGTGGTCCAACCATAATGCATCATGTTAATTGTGAGTAACACCTGAACGTTAAGTTGTTTGCCCAACTTAATTTGATATTTTTATTTCAGTGTTTGACAAATTCAACGGGAGAGGTATACAATTGTACTTCTTCAAAAATAAAGTCGGCCAAGCAGTTACCGTGGATGTTGTTCGCTATCGCGAGATGATAACGGACTTCTTGTGGCCAGAAATTGTTTGGGTTTCTTATGTTGATTCTTTTATTTCAATTTTTTCTTATCATTTTCGTATTTTTTTTATCACATATCATTGGAATGCTCTCTGCTTTCGAAACGATAGTTTGTTGCCGAAAAACAGATGATATTTAGAACGACGGGCACCACTTGGGATGTTTCGAGTTAACACTTTTATGGATTTAGACAAGTAATTCGGGTGCTAGTGGTTGACCCTTCTCGACTATATTTATGACCCCGGCCATATTGTCAGTGATGATTATTCGAAAGTTACTTCAAATACAACTTTTAGCTCAGGCATTTATGCATTCTTTTCTGAGATTTCGGCCGGGAATTAATCCTAATTCTGATTCTCCTTGCAAAGAGTTTACACTGTTATTTTTTCTGTTTGTCATTTTGTTGGTGTTATTGTTTGTTGCTGTTGGTGTTATTTTATTATTTGTAAACGCTGTGTCCGTCTGATTAATAATTCACCTATCACCAGTCCAGACATATGTAGTACCCTCAGTTCAGCCATATTAAGCTAAATGAGTTTTCTCATATGAAATGACACATGATCTCTTCTATGGGGGCCATATATGAATCAGACACATGTATTTAGAATTCTCTGAAGTTTGGACTCATCCAAATTTAATAAACACGAACCATATACTGCATCTGCATAAATATCGTGAGAGAGGACTACAGATTCACATGAAATAATTTTGTTTTATTGATTCAATAAATCTTCACCGGAATTTAAGGGATTTATACTAGTGTAAGCTCTTTTCGTGATTAGCGAGACATATGCAGAAAATCTAAGATGACAATCAAAAACAGTACCTACGTGAAAAATAATGGTCTCAAAATAGAGCCATGGAGAACGCCTCATAATTTACGAGCATGTAGGGACTTAGACATTTCATTATTATAATTAACTGATTGAGTTAGCTTTTTCAAATAGCTCTCAACAAGCTGACAAGTTGAGAGGCTGCGAGTGTGGAGCCAAAGAAGTTCAGAATATCCAGTAGCAGGCTATGATTCATTAGATCGAATGTCTTGGAATAGTCGAGTAACACTGGGAGAGACAGAGTCATTTCAATTAATTATTGTTATGAGTGTTTGGTAATATTTATTTTGGTATTCTAAAGATATATTGAGAGTGACTAGTTGATCTATGGTGATGAAATCAAAACCCATAGTGACATTATAGATATGATACACTCGGTATATTTAGGGGTCGAGTTGGCCTATACCAATTAAAACTGCCGAAAGGTCGAGAATATCTGAAACGAACGTGCTGTGTGGTAATGACGGCCCAATCACAGTGATTGATGAATGTTGTAGGTTGATATAGCTATAGTGTGTTATGTTTTGTAACACTAAGTTCAACAATGATTTATTATCACGTAATCCGAGCACGATTTGAATTAATTCAGTTTACACATTTATTCTTCTGTTTATTTTTTTGCTAATTGTGTATACATTCTTGAGACCTTTTCAATTTGTTGACTGTTTATTCAGTTACGAAAGGATTAATGATTCAGAGCGTCGTTGACGATAAGTACTATGATGTTCTGCATAATGAAAACAGATTGTACAACGTGAATACTAATTGGGATAATGGGGTTCCAGGCGAAATTCTGATTTTATCTTCATTAAAATGCTTGCTTCGTAGACACAATAATATATACAAGTGATTTCTACTCAATTTCATAAATTAAAAAAATATATCATTAATTATTGTTCATCGACCAATTAAACAAATATATGAAGAGAAGAAAAAATGCCAGAGAGTGGGATTGTAAAATTTACAGTGATACATAAAAAAGGAGTACAATAATTAACACAAAATAGAAAATACTGCAGTATATAAAAACATCTAACCCAGTTTAGTTGTAGAATTTATTCAGAAACTGGACTGAACTTCGTCCTTCATTTTCAAAATAGCGTCGTAGTTCAATAACTTTTTTATAAGTTCCTTCAGTCCTCTTTTCTTGAGAATAATAACGACGTTCATTTTTCTAAATCGTAGTTTGCGCTGGTCAGGTCCTATCCTCCGAAGCCCCGATACAATCGGGAGGGCATGCCAGCATTATCAACCAACGACCACTCTATGATTTTAAGATTCGAAAGTAGAGAGGGAATCATTCCACCAAGGACTCCAATAATCAGTACAACCATCTTGACAGAGTGATCTGGATAGAGTCTGCGGAGTTCGAAGAGAAAATCTCGATATTTTATCCATTTTTCCTCCTCTTTTCTGACGATATTCGTCTCGCCAGGAGCTGAAAACTCCACGACAAATATCATTTTGGTCTGGTGGTCGAGAAGCACTACATCAAGCTTATTAGCTTGTATGAGCCTGAGAGTGGGGAATGAATAGTTCCAATAAATTCGGCACTTCTCATACCCCACAACGGATTCAATATCCCCCGGAGCGTAGGGTAAGGGCAACATCGGTGTCTCGTCAATACCGTAAGAGTCCGTAGATGGTAATATAGCACTCTTAGGGCCGCGTTATGTCGAGCGGCCCTATAATTATCATTATTATTATTAGTTTTTGAAACTAGGTTTATTTTATTTCATTATTTGATATATCCAAACCAAAAAAGGTTAAAAAAATGACAACCGTCATTTCTTATTGAATATTGTCTGTATGCAACGCGAGAGCCTCGTGCAAAGAAAATAAAACCAAAACGGAAATCATATTCTTTGAGTGACGTAGGTTAGTTGTTAAGTGAGCAAAACAGATTTAACACCGGTTGCACAATAATAACTATTTAATATATAAACTGAACATTGAGCAGAATCCTTTTTAATCTCTTGATCACACAATCAATATGACTTATGACACACATATGAAAAACATATTTTTCATTTTTGAATACAATTTTTTCATTTACATTATTGATTTTTCGTAATTATAGAATTCGTCAGCATGAATTATTGAAAAAAAACATAATGTCGGTCCACAAATACCCCTAGATACAAATTTTGAATGAAATCACATAATAATATCAAAGTAAACTGTACATAAAAGGATAGTACGATACCCGCTTCAAAATACATGTATTATGGCAATTCTCTTATTATTACTCTGAGGAGCCAACCCTACATATGCTTGTTGTCTTCGGTCACAGAACAGTAAACGTATTTGTTTACTCTACTGTATTGTGTGCTTTAACTTTAGTCGTTCGTTGGTTGTTAATATTAATATTGTTGTGTTGAATTATTAATTCTGTGGTTATGCAGTGACCAAAAATCCCTACAAAGAATATATTTTATGATGTGTACCAATAAATATAAAAAATGTCAAGTAGACCGAATCTTATCATCAGTTCCTGACTATATTCAAAAAATTCAGTGCGATACCAATGAAAGGTTAGAACAACATTGTATGAAAATAAAATATTTGAAAAGTAATTTCTTTAGTTCGGACTTCCATTGTCAAAAATGATTTGAAATCCCTGAATCAATAAAATCAAAAAGGTTAGCTGAAAAAATAACAATTATACTAAGCGAAAAAACTGAAATTATTATTATATAATTGTTATTTTTTCAGCTAATCTTTTTAATTTTATTGATTCTTTTAGTGATTTCAAATCATTTTATATCATATTAGACAATGGAAGTCTGAAATAATGAAATGCAATGTGAAACATTGCCAACCACCTTCAAACATTTCAAAAGTAGGTTGCATTTTCCATTCAAATGTTCCATTGTCATATTGTGTATTGATACTTTTTATGTTAGAGGTACAGCGTTCCCAGTTTCTCTTTGATTTCTCAGAAAATTTTGCTAAGGTACACTAAAAACCATCTTTTTCAACAGATTTAAGGCACAATACACTTACAATACAATGAAATTAGTTCTTTTTTCATTGGATGGCATGGCATCAAAATGTTTGAACTCATCTTCCTTTTTTTTTACTCTATTCATGGTCTACAATGTGTAAAATGTTGATTCAAGTGTATAGTTTTATCTAACTATGAATGATTCTCTAGTTATTTCTAATCAGAAACAATTTTAATAATTCATATAAAACCAACCAGTCCATATTCACCTATCTTGAATAATCATTCAGATATAAAGAACATTATCAAGAAAATTTCAACTGAATCATCTAGTATAATTTGTTTCAAAATGTTTCAATCTGACTTAGTTTATGTATTTTTGCAGGACATTGCCGTTCAAATGTGCTGTGAAATCTTGTCAAAATTTTTTTCTCAGTTATGAAGAACGTGATAAGTACCCATTCAAATTTCATAATTTTCCCACCGACAAAGCTCTTCGTGAAGTCTGGAAAGAAAAATGTGGCTGGAAAGAAAATGCAAACATAACTTGTCGACTCAAAGTTTGTTCAGATCATTTTGAATTAAATGATTACATTAGAAATTACAAGGAGGAATTCAGCAATCCCAATTTCAAGAGACAGTTGAAGAGGAATGCAATACCAACCAAGAATATCAATAAAGATTATTTTGAAGATGACATGGTAGAAACCTTCTGCAGTATTCCCTGTAGTCATGTTAACCATGATACTGAGGATTATTTAGATACACAGTTGAACAGTGGTGTAGTACTCAAAAAGAATATGAAAATCATTTATTCCGATAAAGAATCTCTTGAGAAAACCTGCTGCATTAAAACAATGCAATCCAGCTATTCAAATGAATGTATCAAAGAACCAGGATTTTTGGAAGAAGTTAAGATGGCAGTAGATCATAATGAAATCTTAAACAAAAATATGTCAGAATTACTTCTCATAGAGAAAGAAATCAAACAAAAACTGAAAAAGTGTGAGAGAAAGATCAAGTTTGTTAATAAAAAACTCAGATCAGGAAAAATCGATAAAGATATAATTCACAAGGTTTTTTCAGATGCGCAGATAAATGTTTTACAGGGCAAAAAGAAAGTTTATTGGAGTAATGATGACTTGGCTGAAGCTTTTATTTTACGGCAGATTGGTACGAAACAATGTTATTTATATTTGAAAAATACCTTGAATATCCCTCTTCCCTCATTATCATGTATTCAAAGATGGGCAGCTTCCAGTCATGTTTCATAATATGTTAGGACAATTTATGTCTCCAATAAAATTGTATTTTTTACTAAGTGAAAATGTCCTTCATTTTTTATATTATCAAAAAAAATTCGAAAACTAAATTAGGCTAAAGTTATACTTATGTATCCATGGCAAATTGGCTTATAATTTTTATTGAAAGAAAATCTGTTGAAAAATATTCGTTAACCTTTTTTACAAGCACTCAGAGGCATAAAAGTAATAAGCTTGTGACCTCAAATAGCTGTGTCGGTATGTCATAACAAATGTTGGAATTTTTATAAAAGTGACCTGGTTTTGTCAAGTTGACAATAGTTTCTGAATAAGTTTCATGATTGCTTATACTTGGACCAGAGTTGACACACATTACCAAAAAAGACTTAAAATACAATATGTAAAACTTTGAGTACACTAAGCACTTTCATAAAACAAGATCTGATAATTGAATTACTTCATGTACTACCATGTGTGGAATACTTACCGTGAATGGAAATATTTTTAAGAACAGTTGAAATGAGAGTACTGGGCTCTGCAGAAGGCTTACTGTTTCTAGTCCGGGAAATTCATCAATCAGTGAAACAATAACAGTGGTGAGATAAATGGTACTGAAGAAAGACAGTAAGTATTGTTTGAAGACTTAGTAATAGCACAGGTAATAGTAAATCCAAGAGCAACCAACTCTGGCGAGATAGTGGCTCGGCAGATATTTTAGACTAAACCAAGAACTCTGAGAAGTAAAATGAATCTAAGAACTGGACAGACATGGTGAAACATTAGCAGGACTAGTTATTTTATATAAAATTAAAATAGATTTCAGTGACGTAATATAAATCACTGAAGAGTCCAATTAGTACGTAACTTGTCATATTCATAAATCCTTCCTATGAATAGAAAAAAAATTAAATTTTCTTAGTGATCTTTAGTAGTTGACGTTTTGGAAAACAATCTTTTTTCGTTTTCAAAAGATGAAATTCACTTTAACACTTCTGCCACAATTTGTAATAACTCTAATTCTTTTGACATACAGTTCAGTAGATTCTCTATGGAATTAGCTTTGTTTATTTTTCAGATAGCAGAAGGTTATATACCTACCCAAAAATAACAGTAAGAACTACTATTTGATATTTGATCATATCCAGTACTGCAAAAATGAGTTCCTTAATGGTATATTATTTTTGAATTCAATATTTGGTAGATATTTCAATAAATTGGGGGATGCGCTAAGAAAGTAATTGTTGAAATTGTTACTATGTTACTTACTGACTGTGATTTTGTTTGTTCCCTTGATTTCTTTCACAATTTACCATAGACATTTTGATTTATTATTGCTATTTTCAATGCGTTTTCAATACTGTAACTTCGGTACGTGATTCTAACATTTTATTATAATTGCGTTTGGCCCAAATGTGGTTTTCCTTAAAGCTTTCATCTGTCCTTAGGGGCGTAGACATGATTGTATATAGGGGGTGCAGTGGATAGTGTTTAAAAAAAAACGTGTGCCTTTCGGGACGCCCCACACAAGTGATGACTCAAACTAATCTAAGTTGAACTATTCAATTTTGAAATTGTTTAACTTGAGAAAAGAGCGTGAAAGTTGATGAAAATATTGAAAGCTTGAAAGTGATGAATGAAAAATCAGATTAAAGTAAAAAACATGGCGGAGGAGTATACAGAGTGCTTCAAAATACATCATTCAAGAAAAAAAACTGTCAATGTGTGTACAAGCTCTGGCAAAATACATCATTTAAGAAAAAACATGTAGGTTTAACGTGTTAACGTGAGATGTGTACATCAAGAGGAAAACATGGCGTCAATGTGTACAAGGTGTAGCAAAATACATCATTTATAAAACATGACCGTTTAACGGGGCTCTAATGAGGGACGTATACAGTGTGTGACTTTCATAGGTGTTTTTGTTAGGCAAGTTGACATCAACAGGAGTTGAAGGAAAAAACATAGATGTCGCGTGCAACATGAAAGGTTAGGAATACTAAAAAAAGGAGATGATGACTAGGAGGGTCTGACGTTTTAACGTGCGATCCAACATGTCAGAAGGACACTGAGCCGCATCTTCGTTAACCAAGTTAGCATCATCAGGAGGAGTTGACCAATAAGACCAGAAAAATTCTATAGGGTGCGTCAAAATATATCCTTTAAGAAAGACAACGAGGATCTAGCGTTTCGACGTTCGTCTCCTTCATCTAATGAGGAAGGTCTACAGTGTGGCTTATTTGAAGTTTACCATTATTTGTCATTTATGGTGTTTTGCTCACAAAGTTGGCATCATCAGGAGATGACGAATAGACGTATCGGAAATTTGATGAAAAATTAATGCGATAAAGCGTTCATTTTGGTCACTTCTTTTTTCAAGGACGAAAGAAGCACTACAGGAAAATCCTTAAGGCGCTCTCAGAGCTGTGCCTGTGCGAAAGTAGCGATTCACATTGGATTTTGATCGCTGGAGATTAACTCCATTTGGAAAAATATTTTCGGAAGTTTATTCCACATAAACGCAGTTTTCCAGATGAAAGAGTTCTCAAACAGTGAAGTTCGAGGTGTACTGAGTTGAAACTCAAAACGATGAGTAGCAACAGTCCATCGCGTATTTCTGATATCTATTGCTCTTGGTGGAATCAAATGTGCCAAGTCACTTGAACACTTTCCGTGAAAGTATCTATAGAAGAGAGAAAAATCTCCAACCTTTCTTATCATATTTGGTTCGGAGACATTTATCTTCTTGGAGAAAATCGATGCCTGGGTTTTTGTGGCATTGAATTGAACCTGGTTACTTTCATCCCAATTCGAAATCACTTCTAGATCCTCAGTAAGATATGCAATCTCCTGCTGCCGGTGAAAATATGCCTCCGTAGCCGATGTCCTGGAATCCAAATGGAATGACGAAACAAGTGTGCTGTCGTCAGCAAAGCAATATATCGGATTCTTGTTTTTTTTCAATATGTCGTTGATATACAATAAAAAGAGGGTTGGAGACAATGTGGATCCCTGGGGAACACCATCGTTAATGGGGAAAGTATTTGAGAGATATCCATCGACGGCCACTTACAGGGAACGTTCTTTCAGGAAGCTGAAGAGCCATACACAAAAATGATCCGACATCCCATAACATCAAAGTTTGACCAGCAAACCCTTATGCCACACACGGTCAAAGACGTTAGAAATATTAAGCGCAACAGTTCTTGATTCTCCATGTTTCTCGATTGCGTTGTTCCAAATATGGGTGACATGTGATAGGAGGTCGCCTGTTGATCTTTGTTTCCGAAAGCCATATTGGTGATCGCTTAAGATGTTGAAGCCTTCCAAATATTTGAGTATATGGTGGTTTACGGCTTTCTCCATGATTTTTGATATCACTGATAGCAAAGCGACTGGTCTATATTTATTTTGGAAGATTTTTCTTGTCCTTTTTAGGAATAGGCTGAACGCGAGCAATCTTCCAACAAGAAGGAAAACTCCACTTCTTGTAAGACACGTTCAGGACTCTGCAAATTACTGGTGCGAGTTCATGACAGTTTGTTGATCGTAGAGATCATTCCCACATAAAACCTAGGAACCCAGAATAGAAATTTCCTCAAACCTAGGGACTTTGTTCGTCCGACCGTCTGTTCGTGCGTCACATCGTGGCAGATACTGTAACATTTAAAAACAATAGTAATTTTTCAAGTCATTGTTCATTTCTTCATATACAGAGTCGCTAATTCGTTTGTTTGTTTACTCGTTCGTCCATTAATTCGCCTCTGTAAGGTTGTGAGGGAAACAAAAATACAACTAACAATATTATATTATCATTCCCACCGGTAGACAGCTGTTTCGGCCTGTTGGACATCGTCAGTACCGGGCAGGCGGTCCTCGATTGAAGGCAACGTGTGAATAACCAAGAAAAGTACTTAATAAAAATAACTGCGTAAAAGCAAGTGAGACATAAGTGGAACAACCTATTGGTGGCAAGTCACCTTGCCAAGTTTGGGTAGAGCATAGAATTTTGGGAAAATACCTCTCTAGATAGTCAGCTACAGCTATCTATTTCCCCAAAGTTCTATGCTCTACAAAGTTCATAAACCGACACTTTCAGTAGGACCAATTGTAGCCTCGATAGGATCTTCTACCGAAAAAATTGCTGCATTTTTAACTAATATCTTGACTAAAGAATATGACTTTGACAACGAATACTACATAAAAGATTCATTCGAAGTAACAAATAAATTTAACAATACTATATTACCATCAAACTACGTTCTAGCCAGTTTGCATTAGAGCAATCCATAAGCAATAGAACAATATTAGTTTACATTGTAGTCTTTCAGAAGAAAATTGCATTAACCTTATACAATTTCTAATTGATAATACTTATTTTTCATTCGATAACAAAATTCATAAACAAACGTTTAAAACACCAATGGGTGCTTAAATTTCACCAATCTTAGCTGCATACGTTATGGATGACCTATTAGACACAGTATTACCTGTCTTATCTTTTAAACCTCACTTTATAAAAAATACGTCTGTTTAAAAAATCTGTTTGTCTGTTAATCAGCTGTCGCCCCCATATGAATGACAACTCTCCAAAGTTGAGAAACTTGTGCGAGCTAAGGACTAACGAGGTCTTACCTTTTAACGTGTGATTCGTAACACGGTTACAGAATCATTCCCGCTTCAACCAGATAAATTCTCTCGAGAAAAATATCTGGTCGAGTCGGAAATCGAACCCACGATCTTCCGATCGAGAGTCGGGCGCACTACCACCGCGGCCAATTCCACACAATAAAAAATACGTTGATGATATCATCATTTCACTGCCAAAAGATTGTACCTACTGAATAGATTCTCAACACACTCAACAGCTATGATCCGTACATTCAATTCACTATGGAAGCAGAAGACATTGACCACTCTGACCCATTTCTTGACACAACTACCAACAACAATATTCTGATAGATTAGTACAGAAAACCTTGTAGTTCAGGAAGATATATTAACTACTGGTCATATCACAAATACCTACTCGATGAAAGTGAATCTAGTGAAACATGTGTTGAAAATCTCTGACATCCAATTTCATAAAAAAATCTTGATATTTTGCTTAAACTTTTTCTTGATAACTCATATCCTTTAAGTATGTTGAAAAATATTTTGTTTAATATTCCTCATCCATATCAGACATTACCATAACTTTTCCACCAAACCCAAATATAATTGGAAACACTGAAAATAATATTGCTCCAACTCAAGTTTTTTACAGTACTCTAACCTTCATTAGGGAGATCACTCCCAAACTCTCTAGAATTTTCAACGAATTACCTAATATTAAAATAACAACCTAAGCAGTTCTCACAATTAGAAATTTATACACCAAAATCAAAGATAAACCCCCCCTCACTTGAACGAATGTGATGTATAGTATTCCATGTCAATCGTGCAACAAAAACTATGTTGGTCAAACGTCAAGAACCTTAAGCCCCAGAATAACCTCCCACAAAAGTGATTGTAGGCATCATCCTGAAAGGTGTGCTCTAGCTGAACATGTCAACAAGTTTGACCACCATCATATGAATTTTGATTCCACTAACATCTTAGCTATTGAAACACATTTAACAAAAATGTACTTTCTTGAAATGAAATAAAAATTGTATTAATAAAAAAACAGATATTAATCTTCTCAGTGAGAAATATTCCTATCTTTTGACGTTGGATAAAAATCCATACAACAATGTTTCAACGATTTTATCAAATCTAGCATCAATAGAATAATGTACTTTATATTTTTAATCCAAATGTTATTATCCTAAATTCACTTTAAAAATCTACACAGGTAGAAATTTCCAAAGAATTCTTTACAATTTAAAGTTGGCAACAGCTCTCATCACTAGAACCACGGACATATGTCATGTCAACTGTCTGTCGATCCTGACCAAAAGAAACGTTTTGTGAAATTTCGACATGTGACATTATCCTTCTCTCAAAACAATTTTAAACTGTAACGTATTTCATCAAATATTTTATCCAATATTAGAAATCCTTTTCCCATTTTTATAAATGTATTTTATCGATGCTCATCCAACATGATGTGTCCAATATTTCACATAACCATCGCATGAAACATCCTCAAAAAGTTGTAAGTCTAACCATTCGTTTATATATTAATATTACTTACACTTACAATTTGTAGCATCCCTGATGATAAAAACAATTCATTAAATTTCCGAGAGCTTGGACAAACTTTAAAGAGTACTCTTTCATTTGCTGCTAAGCCCCACTATTTGTTAGTTCCATTCCCAACTAGTCAACAACGACTACCCTGAACTAGACAAATCTACACATACCAATGTCTCCTACGAGTTTATCTTAAAAGAGTGAATCATTTGAAAGGAAAAAGTCTAACACTCGGGCAGCCACGAATTGGGATATGAATGTTGATTTCTTTGACAAATCTCTAACACAGAAATCATTTTTCTGCTATGGACCAAAACTGTATATAATATATTGCAATTAAATATAAAATAAATTAAAACAACCTATATATTCAAAATTTAAATTGAAGAAGTAGTTCTAGAAAACTTCACAAAATTTGCAATCTTCAACGCATAATATCCACCTCACTCCACCTATAGTATTTTTATTATTGTAGTTGCTGGAAATTGTTATACTAATAATTATGCTTTTTTTCTGTTATTATTTCTGTATTCAACTTTTTCTATTTTTTTTTCCTTTCTTACCATTGTTATTGCTAAAATTTCTATAGATATTATTTCAATTATTCTTCCTTATTTTTTCTTTATTTTTTTAAATTTTTCTATATAAAAATGGTTTTATGGCTTTATTAAAATAGAATGGTCGGCAAGACATGCACTATTCCCTAAGTCACTAGCCTCCCTATAGAGCCTATAGTTATATATTTATTTGAATAATTCACATTTAATTTACATTCAATCCACTACGAAACGTCGTTTTACTTTTTATTGTCAAAAATATTAATTCCTCATTTTATTCACCCAACAATTTTTTTGTTTGAATTCAATTGATTCATGCATTTGTTCGACACATTAAAAAGATTGTTCGCAAAATTTGTTCTATTTTCAATGACACTTGACTTAAAATATTTTACATGAATAAAATTGTTATTTGAATAAAAAAGACTAATGAAATAACTTGAAGCTTCTATTGAGTCCGAAGAAAAATATTGTTTCAGAGTATTGGAAAATGGAACTCCAATTTACTGTATATTATGGTGAAAAATAATTTACCTATATGTAAATAGTTCAACTCAGCAATGAACAAACATTTTTATTCAAAAAGTCAATGAAATGTATTATTCGAGTGAATTTAACAAACGTTTCAATTCCTCATATAATTTTGACCTTTGAATAAAATGTCAGTTATTTATATGACTTTTGAATTACACTGAAACTTTAAATTCATTTTCTAAAAGTAAGTTTGGGAATAAAATTTTAATGAATATATTTGAATGCCTGTCTAAGTTTTCCCATGAAACATTGTTGGTAACAAAAATAGACTTTTGTTTGTCTGAAAATATATCAAATTAAGTTTCCATACTAAATATTTTTCTATTTATAATAAAGATTGTTATATTTCAATTTTATTACAAATATTGAATGTTTCTAACATTCACTTTAATGCATTCAATTTGAAATTTGGTTACAACTTTCGTGCAAAACATTCTCAAGCAAGTATCATTTCATCTCATCAATCTTTTTATTTCTGATGAAGAATTAAATTTTTTGATGATTCCAAAAGTAAGTTGTATTTTAAAGATACATTTAAAACGATTGTTGATAATTTTAATTCGGCGCTGGTATAGAGCGGATTTATCAAGAACTTCAAGGATTACATATGGCAACATGCTAGTTCATTTATAGTACGATAAAACGCCGTTCAACCGCAGCGCTGAATAAAAAATATCAACAAACAATTAATTCATGTATCACTGAAATTCAACAAACAAAATAATTCAATTCTTTTCAAAGGAATATTAATATACAATTGGTATTTTGTAAAAATGAATTGTTTTTATTCTTACTCTTAAGTGATACATGAATTAAATTGATTGTTGATAATTTTTATTCGGCGTTGCGATCGGACGGAAAATTGTGTTACTATCACCAGACTATCATATTGCCAGATTTAAAAATTCAGCTTCTGCAAGAATCCGCTCGACGCTAGCGCCGAATTGAAATTATCAACAATCGTTTTAATTTATGTAACTACAATTATCAACAAACAATTTTATTCATGTTTCACAGAAATTGTAGTGAAATATTCGATAGTTACAAAAAAAGTATATATGACAAACATTTACTTCCAAAAATTTCAAACAATGAATCTATATTATAACTGTTCGCAACTTTTCATCAAACAAATTATTTCATGTAACATTTTGAATCAAGTGTCATTTAAAATAGAACTAATTTTGGGAACAATCGTTTTTAATGTGTCGAACAAATGCATGAATCAATTAAATTCAAACGAATAAATTGTTAGTTAAATAAATTGAGGAATGAATATTTGTGACAATAAAAAGTAAAACGGCGTTCCACACACTTGTGCTTTTTGTCTAAACAGTTCCAGGAAGCTTGAAGAATACCTATTTCTATCATGGTACTAGTGGGTGACGTAATGATAAATATGGACTGGCCATTGAAGAGAGAATATTTACTCCAACAATTGAAAAAAGATAAAATGATTCACGTCCTGACAGTTCGGTCAATCATACACTTGATGTCAGATACAACGTCAAGATGTTCTACGTGATGCATGATGTGAAAATTGTCATTAAACTGGGTTTTTAGTAGAAAAAACTATAGAACAAGATAAAACTACTAGATACAGTGCCTTACAAAAAATGTGTTTATTGAATTTCTTCAGTCTTCCAAATTATGCATTGGAGTGGAATAAGTTAGCAATTTTGATGGTCCTCTAGAATAACCTCTATAGATTCAAGTTCGGAGATCGAGCAGTCTATGTCGTTAAACGATAAAGCTTTTTCTGAAATTTTTATGTTCGGTAATCATATCTTTTATTTCGGGTTTGGAAAATATCAAAATTGGTTTTGTCAGTGGTATGGTCAGAAAATTTTGTCGCCCTATATCTTTGAAAAAAAGTTGTAGTAGTCTTTTTGAAAAACTATTATTTGAAAAATTATTATATCACTCGGCATAGGATAGAAGAAATAGCAGCTGGTATCTTAGGATACAGATAACTTATTTGGAATTCATTTCTTTCAAAAATCCTACTGTAAACAAAGGTAGTAATCAAGTTAAATATTTTCCTATACTAACCGTTTTTTTAATTTATGGTTTACCTAAATACTAGCAAAAATGACGTGTCATATTAAAATATATAATTTTGTTTGATGCAACTAGCTTTCCTTTATTTTCAGTATTTTATCGAAATTTCGAAGCCTGCTATCATCTTCATGGCTCTACTTACAAAACAATACACATTCCTAGAAACACTGAACTTAGAAAACACCAACACAAAAGATATTACCTGATGCAACCCAAGTACAGACAAATTTAAAGAGATAAAAGGACAAGACAAATTCCTGCACTAAGGCGTTCTAACTGTATAAAAGAACAAAGAAGAAGATAAAACGTTCGGTTTGAGTAAAGTAATGAAGATGATAGCACAGCCTGCTCACATATAATAATTAGAAGTTATCAAAGCTTCAAATCTTTTTGTGAACAAATGTTAATATTGAAATATATAAGTACATTTTTTAAAAAGAATCCCATTGTTTTCCTGTGATGAAACTTGACATACAGTTTCAGAATAATATGCAAACAACATGTTTTTCTTAAAAAAAAAGAAAGGGGCTTTTCGAAATTTTTCAAAAAACTTTTTTTATTTTAGAAAAAACAATTTTTGTTTAAATCTGTCATACTGTATATGAAATTGAAATTGAGAAGACCAGTTTCAACTTTCTAGGCGAATACGTGTCCGAGATAATCGATTTTGAAATGAAAGCGACATTAAAAAAATTCTATTTTTTTACATTTTTCATTACTCAAAAACTAATTATCCTAAAACTTTTAAATTTTCAATTTTTAATATTTATTGTGGATACGATAAACAAAACCAAAAATTACCAAAATCCAAGAAGTTATGTCCAGGCTGTAGGTTGAGTTGACATGGAATGGTCTTGCCGCGAATTATGAAAAATTAAAAACTTATAAAAAAAAAGTTCTCTCCACTATCATTTTTTTTGTATTGTTTGACCACGTGTTAGTAGCAGACACCCTTCTGCCTCTTCCTCCTGCTGCAGCCCTCAAATTGATTCGTGAACGAATATTTGTCTGTTGTAAAAACGATCCCTAAATATATTCCAATTAATTTCCCGCAGAGATAAAGCAACGGTAATGTTCAACGTGTTGTATATGTTGTTTTGGGAAAGGGTGAACCAAAATTATTTTGAAGCCCTTTGAATAATTCATGTTGGAAGCACACACGCAGAGACGGTCTCGGAAAATATTCCTGAGTGAATAATTGATCTAGTAAAAATAATGATAGTCATTATAATGGACCTTTTAAATAATGTGTATAATAATCATGTAGATGTTCCACTGCAAGCTGGTTGAGTCTCTTTAATGTCTATTATTTTCTATGGTGATACTAATATAAAATCAGTAATCTGTGCTGTGGTGATATTTGGTTTAGTAGTTCTACAAGGTTCCATTTTAGGACTCATCTTATTCTTGCTAGACGTAAATGCATTCAGTAGAGCTCTTGGTAATTTACCAGCTGCAGAATGTATGCTGCGACGATTTTAGTTCCAAGCAAAACTGATATTGATAGTAAACATCACTGTAATTAGATAGTTGATTGAGGGAAAAACTTATTATCGTTGAATATTATTGAAACTGTGTTCGTGAATTTTTATCCTTGATAATTCCAAAGCTTTAATCAAAAATAAGATCTGATCAATTGCTAGACGTATTTGTATATATATTTTCAATAGAAATTGTTCTTTTTGAAAAACTAGCAGATTCCATGCTCTCAATACTAGATAAATCGACAATTCCAATATTCATTCATTTCAGTATAAAATCACTTTTAAGTCACCGACTAGACTTACTCCTATATTTTTTATCATCTACCTCAATATTGAATTATTAATAATAATATAAATATATTTGAGAAAAAGCTGACATTACTGACAGTGTTATCATATTGGAAATGAATAATAACAACATTGATAATGAAATTGTAGCTAGTTAATAATATCAAAAAATAGGAGAAAAACTAATTCAATGAAGGTACCAACTGTAACCTTAAAAAAATAAAATGTTAGTAACTGATATTTTTGTGATATAACTGTAAAATAATTTTTTCTCTATAATTTTTTTGAATTTTTAACAGCATTTATGTTGATAGATGAATAGAGTAAGTTCTATTTATAGCTCAGAGTTTAGTAAAAACTATAGAATGATAATGAATCCAATTTTTTGTTCTGTTTTCCGATTGTATTTTAGATGTATTTCATTCGTAAATACTTTTTTTTCAAAAGTTGTGAATTCAATAGGACTCAATTTTCTATAAAAACTCTATTTTGTCAGTGAAATTCCTCAGATTTTGAAATTGTGTTTCGGTATACGAATTCCAAGACTAAATCCAAATATAAGACGCCATTTATGGAGGGAGGTTCGTCTTCTACATTTTTCTGTAGCTTTCACAGCAAGGCAACTAGATGAAACCAGAGCTTACAAAGCATTCGAGATCTAACACTAGATGGCGCTGTTTCGACCCACAATGAGTATGAAGATGTCTCCATGAGAGAGGCGGAAGACGAATTCCTTTCGGCGGATGTCTCGTTTATCATTGATATTCGAAGTTGAAGATCTACCACTAGAAACCAACTTAAACTCATAAATACATGAAAACCTAAAACCTACATCTCTGCTTTGCATCTCTAACAAAATTTATTTCTAACCCGAGTTTGATTTCGTTATCAACACAAGGAAGGTCTTACAACGACTTATACATATCTCGAAACAATAATATCTTTCTAAAAAACTTTACCATTTATTATTTTAGTTCAAAATCATTCTCTTACAGCGCAGAACATATTTGAGCCCATTTCGAATGTAACATTTGAAATTTTTTGAAACTCAATTTCATTAACAACAATTTTACGGGAATTTTCAAATTTTTTCTTTCAAGGTTGGCACTGGAAATATCGAATATTGAACTATTTTCAACTTGGTTCTGCTGTTTCGCAGAGAGCAAGATTCTCAAATGTATTTGGGGTGCTTGTGCTTGCCCAATGGGCCAGTCCAGTCCTGTTGAAACGCGTTGCACAAGCAGGCCCCTTTCGAGATCATTCTGGGACATTACACGCACTATCTCTTCTTCCACTAATTAAGCTTTATCTGTTTTATGACGAGAATGCAGGCAAACTCGACGACAATCGTAGGTAGAAACATTGCGACAGGGGGAAGCGGGGTCGCGTTCTCTTTGTTCCGGGATGATTTGGTAAACTCCGGTTTAACCGTCCGTACAAATTAGGAGTAGCGCCGATGACAGTCCTGAGATATCTCGCGTTCGGAATGAAATTATGGCGGTTCTTTTCGGTTTGGTAAATTGTCAAAGCACCACGCACATATTGGTATAATAGTTTTTGGATACCGGTGAAATGATCTAAACTAGACAAAAAGATAGTTTTTGATGTGTAGTACAAAAAGTGGGCAGCTCTAAAACAGTTCGTATGAAACTTAAAATATTTAAACATTTTCACTATGAAAAATCTACTGAGGTTCTTGAGACCGTTGAATACGAATTCAACGTATCCATTTTTGCGATAACAATCTCTGATGAGTATGTCGGTCAGACTAAACGAGCTACTGAAACTCGTTTCCAAGAACATGCCAGTAGATTGAGGACTCAAAATAAATCAAAATATCGAAACCAGAGTAATGTTGAGAATGGGTGTGGAGATTATTCTGTGTTTTATTCATGATCACAACATATGAACATATTATACAATACAATTGCGGTTGCTGTATTTCTTAATATTAAAGGAGCATTTGACAATGCACTACCTAAATCTATAGGACTGTATCTGGCTAGGAAGGGTATAGAATCGACCATAATTGGCTGGATCTATGCCATGCTAGTAAACAGAACTGCAAC
>WOGP01000764.1:0-22078 GCA_015342065.1 Leptinotarsa undecemlineata | reverse complement strand
AAATTGATTACTTCCTTCCTTTCTTTGGAAGATTCCCTCATCCTTTTTTTGTATCAAGATGGAGTAGTAGAAAGCCAAAAACTTTCTTTCCCAAAAAATATATTTCTTCTTATAAAAAAAGTATTTTTTTATTAACACGCGCGCCTGCTGCCTTATTTGTAACCCTCCTTAGCGCGCCTGCCTGCCTGCCTTGGGCTTGGTAGCTGATTGTCAAGCTCCCTCTCCGGAATCGGAAAATATCAAAGGTCATTTTTCTAAACAATATACGGCTGATTGATCCCAAAGTTTAGATAAAATAAGTATAGTATGAAAAAACTAAAAACACGCTTCAATAACATACGTAACTAAAAAATTAAAAATAAATATAGTTTTAAAAAAAACAAAAAAACATGCTTTTGAAGAACGCCAAACTAAAAAGTTAAAAATATATTTTTCAAATATGCTTAAAACAATAACGATAGTATTACTGTGAAAAAAGCACTTTGTGCCATATTTTTTGTATATCAAGCGCCCGTCGTTTTTTTCACAATAATACTAGTAATTTTTGTTCGTTATTGTTTTAAGCCTATTTAAAAAATATTTTTAACTTTTCAGTTTGATATTCTTTAAAAGCGTGTTTTTTAGTTTTGTAAACTATATTTATTTTTATTTTTCATCTCTTCTTGATTTACCCCTCAATTTAATAGCTACATGTAATTCTTTATAACACATTTTAATTTCGTTATTCTTCCATCTGTCAACGTTAGCATTGTCGTTGTTTTCCCTCCCAATTTTCATAATCATTTCATATATGCAAAATGTGAATGTTCTTTTTAATTTTCTCTAAAGTTTTTTTCTTCTACGTGACTCATTATGAAAATGGCGCTATTCACTCCTGCTGTGTGAGGTTGGCCTTTTTTCAGTATTCTTGCATGAACTGTTTTCTACTGCACTGGTCAGTGTTATTCCTGTAAATATTATAATTTCTGTTCTACCATTTTTATAAATCGGTGATACATGCTTAAAACTTCAAAAATCATGAAAGTGGAACAAACATAAAAAGATGATATATGATATAGGTATTCAAAACTTTTTCCATTTTATTCAAATGAGTAAAATATTTCGTTATACACTTTCCAACGAAAGAATTTTTGTCACATACATTAATTTAATTCTTTTATTATTGAAATAAGTCACAAATATATTTTGTTAATTAGGTTATCTGGAATATATTCTCAGTCAACAACTGTTCTTTATATATTTTACCTTTTACTACGATTTGTGCATTCATCGTTCGGTAGCCGGGCGGTTCGACGTGGGTGTTTTGTCCACTCAGTCAGTCGGCCGATGTGTGAGTCGATGGTTCAAGCCGCAGGCTGAACGCTCAATTCTCACTTGCTATCGTCCAACCCGTGTTAGGAATCACACGTTAAAAGGTAAGACCTCGTTAATCCTTAGCTCTCACAAGTTTCTACTTCTGAGGGTTGTCGTTCGTAGGGGTGCGACAACTGGTTAACGGAAAAACAGATTTTAAACAGAAATCGTCTACGTATCTGTAACGGTTTAGAATATAGCAATGTTACCACATGATTAAAGAAACGGCCACACCATCACACAGTAGAATGCATATTTTAGATATGGTGCTACAAATACACATGATATTAAAATGGACGAAACATTCGAAACAACTAAATAACATAATCCTCAAATCACAAACATTCCAGAATGACTCTCCACATAGAATTCAAAATCAACACCTTTCAAGTCAGTGTAATTCCGAATCTTCAACATTCACATCATCAATTCAAACTTCCTTTCTTCATTGATTTTCTAATTCCGTGCTGAATTCATGCACTGATTTTTTAAAAAATCGAAAAATGTAAAAGTGAAAATTTCAGGAAAACTATAATCTCGATACTGGAATGTTAAACGCCTAATATTCATTCCCATTTCACGGATATAAAACGATATAAAAATTACTCAAACACGTCCCATTAGACGGAGTGAATGAAAATGAGTGTTTCAAACTACCAAAAGAGAGTTTTAACATACAATCGTAATTACTGGAGCTAAAAGACGGTTGGCTATCAAAGACAGATGTTCGACGTTTTCAGCCAGGGGCGTACGTTATGATACGATCACCTCCTGATTTTGCGTCAAGAAATAATTATATAAAACACTTAAGAGATTCGAACTTGATGACGCCAAGATATACTAAAACTGTCTGTCATTCCATTAATTTAGAATTCGCAAAAACTTTCCTAAAGATACATTTAATAGACCGGATCAGTTGTCAAAAATTGGAATTGAAAATAATAGTGGAAAAATCAAGAAACTAAAATATGAAGATAGGTAATACAAAACCACGAAAATAACGAATTGAAAACGTTAAACTCGTATTCATGTCTGTGGTAGTTGGAAAAAAAATCTTTACTTGTTTTTGTAGAAGGAATAAAAGTCAATCACAATTTTGTTCAAACAACTGATTGTTGCGTTACGTTATTTTCAATATGCTTCAATCAGAAACGTGTATCTAATGTTAGCCACTCACGTACAGTTTTAACTGTCAGTTTCAACTGTTCAGTTTCAACTGACAGACTCAACTGTGAACTGAGATGTACACACACGTGCAGTTCGATACTTCAGTTCTCAATATGTATTCGAACGAGCAGGACAGTTTGGCCGATCTCGGTGTACTTTTCGTAATTTTCCAAAAAAATAAACAAACAGCGTAAACAACGAAATTTATCTTCTTGTAACTTTTTCGCTGGCTTGTTGTAGGCAGCATCTTTTTTGACGCGATCATGGTAGTCTCTAGATTTAACTTGCAATAGGCAAGGTTCAGATCTATATATTGCAATCAAATCAACTATCACTTGGTTCTGTTTACGCGACATGATATGCACTCTCGCTCGACACAAATTGAACTGAAAACGATACAGTTGAACCCCCACACACGTTCACTTCCGTTGAAACTGTCAGTTAAAAATATAAAAATTATAAATTTTTCAGTTAGGCACACTGAACAATTGAGTTGAACTGTCAGTTATTACCCACACACGTACAGTTTTAACTGACAGTTACAACTATATTTACACAAATACACACATTTCGTCTTCCGGTTAGCATCTCCAACTTAATTTTTTCTCATGGGCGCTGCATTGGATTCTTTCCGTTTTGAATTGAACCAGATTTTACCCCTTCAATGATGTATCATAAGTTATCATTCTTTTTCTAAAAATTGGAGAAATTGAAACAAATCAATAATAGGCTCTGACTATGATGTTTTTAAAGTTGACTTTAAATTTGTTACAGTCAATGACATTTTGTTATTGAATGAGTCATTGAATTTTGGCAAGAAATTGTATCAGACATGTATTTAAACTTGTTTCCTGAAAGACGACAACCACATCGAACTATGTTCAAGTTATTGTATCAAAATGTCACCGAGTTTGATTCGTTTGAAAAGCCAATGAAAAAATACTGAGACAGAATCAACAATCAAAATTTTATGAATGAGGTGTGTATGAAGGTAAATTAGACATTGTGACCTTTTCAATGGAAATAGAACTTTGTAAAGATAACAATAATTAACCAAAATGTAAAGACAAAAGTAAATCACAACAAATGCTAAATATGCTGGCCTTGTTTATGATAACACAACTGTGCCCCTCTTCGAATATAGCTCTTGAGATCGAATTTCTCGGAACTGCCTGGGGTTGTTTATGCTTATGTGTTCGTTATTTCGGTTGAATATCCCACAATTTGTAAAGTGCCTTCATCTGTCCAAATTATATTTTCCCCAAAAACAGAAAAATTAGGTATTCTCATTAGACAATTACAAAATTCTAATCGCCTTTCGGGATCACCTGGATGCAATTTTTGAGATATGTGCATTTTGTAACATTTCAAACCGCTTTTTTTGAGATGTCTCCAAGCACTGTATGACAAATATTCATTTCGGAGAGAATTTGACGTGTACATTTACCCGGGTTCAGGTTTATCTGCAAATTATTAATATTTATTGAAAAGGACACAATGTCTATCTTAACTCATACACACCTCTAAAGTTTTCTTTAGTTTCCTGGTCCATTCTGTCTCCGTATTTTTTCCTCGGCTTCTCAAATGAACCAAACACAATGCAATAATTTGAACATAGTTCGATGTGTATGTCGTCTTTCGAGCTACAAGTTTAAATACACTTCTGATGTCCTAACACTGTTTCTATCGTATTTGTAATAAATGTGTATAATATCTCTGTTTTCTTCATGCGTGAGAGCCAATGAAGTAGCGAATGGAAATTTTATAACCAAAATGTTTTCAATATTACCACCATCCATTGTATTGACAAAACTTTTTTGCATTTTTCCATGTATTGATACGGATATGGATTTATGTTGAATCACAATGAATTCCATTTTGAGGAAAGGCATATCGTTCTCTCACATTCAGCATCTGAAAATAACTTCATCACGTTTTTATTTGAATTAGTTTTTTTCATTTTCAGAGGATCAACCACACTTGAAATATTCATATACAAAGCTCAGATACATACGACCTACCTCGGCTATCATAGTGGTTTTCCTGTGAGGGCTCAGTCGGCTCACACAGGCGGCTACATGAAAGTGGACATGAAATGAGCCTGAAGCTGAATATAAGAGGGCGATGTCTCCATTGGGAGCAACTTATTCACATTCGAAAAGGCTCGGGATTACGGGATTATTCAACTTTATACCATACGAGCCAAAATGTTTTCTATGTATATAACATTTCAGGCCTTGATTATGATACACATGGAACCGGGATTTTACGATATCAGTTGCTAGCAGAAACTTGGGAGAATGGAATGATTCAAGAAAATAGACGGCAGCGATGAAATTGAGGAGATATACTTGAGAATTGTTTCTCTTCTTTCACCACGAATCTTTTTGTGGTACACGTAAATAATTTATGGAGTTCGTAAGTAAGCAGAAGTGATTTCTACAAAAACACACTTTTATCATATTATTCGCCACATAGTAGAAATCTGGGAGAATTCGATGTCATCTTAAGAATATGAAAAACATTATATAAATTTGTTCAAGGAATCATAACGAAATAAATCACCAGAATAATTTTCATAATATTGGTATCAAATAAAAGAAACAATCGATCAAAGGGTGCCAAAACCGAAAATTTCGTGCAGCTTGGAAATATCTGATTTTGATATAAACGAATATGTTCGTATTACAGAAAATCTAAATTTGATAATAATCGAAAATAGTCGTTTTCAGAACATTTTACTGTCCTATTTATCTCTACCAGAATAGTGTTGAAACTCAAAAAAAAGTAGTTTTTTGTGAAAGTATATAGAATATATAACCGATTAAAAAGAGCAGTTCTACTCATATGAAAGTTTGTCTTGATTCACTTCTTTCAACTGACCTTAAAATGAGTTTGAATGATATCAGCTGTTAATAACACCACTAACAGCCTGTTATTCGTGAACCCGAATATGAATATATTATAAACATGTATAGGATGCCCCTTGCATTCATTACCTTTATGTCAATTCTCCATGTCTCACTTCATAGATAGATATATTGATACCTGAACATACTGATGGCCGCAATCCATATCTATTGATACGCAAACAGCAAAATATATGTAAGAGTATGGAAATCAAACCTAACTCACAAGAACAGCTAGCCAATATCCTACTAACTTCGAGACGAAAACAATAACGTTCAATTCATCATCAACACGGTTTGTGGGTATCATCACATTTCAAACGATGCTGACAGTAAGTTAATAATAGAATTTCAGAACACAAATGCACTTCTGAAAATCACTCGAGTCAAGGACAAGTATCTTTCCAAAAAGCATGAAAAGCAAAAATAAAAATCTTTACTATTGTAGCGAACAGACTTTCTCCTTTCATTATTATTATTCACCTTCAATCAAACTAAACCTTCGATGCTCGCTGCTACACGTGTAGAAGTTTGTTCGAGCGAATGCAATACGTTTTACTCGATTAAATATGCTGTATTTTCATAGGGTCATTAAATATATCTAAAAATATATGATTTTTGAATGAAAAATAAGTTCCAGCTGAGGCAGTCAGATGGAAATGGTGACGTGAAAATCTTGAAAAGTGGAAACCTAACTCCAGAGGGAGTATATTTGTCAAAAATGTTTGTATGCTCTTTATAAATCTAGATACTAATTATATGGACCTTTCCCAACCAAAAATTGTGACAGGAACATAGGAATAATTATTATTTCCGATAAAGTGACCTTCATATGCAGAAGTCTAACATTTCCTGTAAGATTCATTTCCATACACTGTACGTATAGGGGTGGTGATTTGATTACTCATGAAACTCGTTTTTTCATTACATCTTAAAAAGATAGTGACTTTTGTTATTGAGCCGTATATTTTGGATGGCAAACAGCGGGAAATTCTACAAATGCAGTCAGTTCTGAATCTCTTTCTAAAGTCATGAGAACTGACAAATAAAACTTCAATACAAAAATGTACGGTATTGATTTTTTCCATCATTCTTCCATTCTTGAAGAAAGTAAAATCATGATGAATTAACGAATAATATGAATATATGAATATAACAGTTAATCTCACTCATAACAGTTGTAAAATCAAATAGCCATAATATAAAAAAAAAAATATATTTCTGTTATTCTCAGAGATAATCATCGATAATAGTGGAGATGACTAATCTAATATTATATTTTGATTGGATTTCGGGCTTTGCCATGGTCTTTTTTGTTTTTAATCGCTAATATTATTTTGGAATCGATGCCATACAAGAATGAATAACCTTCAACCTCATGAAAAGGGTTTCGATGTTACATTTAGCAACCCTTACACTAACAGCAGGACGAAATAAATAACTATTGAGTTATGGTTAGTATCTCAACTTATAAACGCCTAGCAAGGCTGTTTAAATTCACTCCGCTAACTGAGTTCTGTTACTGCTTCTCTAAGACTTTCATTTAATCAATTTTGAACTGCCGACATTATGATGAAACTGAGTTTTCACTTCAGAAATAAAATATTTTTGAGAGGTATCATATATGACCTCCTGAAAATTCAGCATGGACATACGATCTATGACTAGTGTCCGACACGGCTTCGAACGTGTTGCAAAACTTTCATGTTATGACTTGTCGAATCATTTTTGTGTATGGCTCTTCAGCTTCCTGAAAGAAAATTCCCTGCAAGTGGCCGTCAATGGATATCTCTCGAACACCATATACGATAAAAATATCAACGACAAATACGATATATCAACGACTTTTTGAAAAAAAAAACAAGAATCCAATATATTGATTTGCTGACGACAGTATACTTGTCTTGTCATTCCATTTGGATTTCAAGACATCGGCTACGGAGGCACATCTTCATCGGCAGCAGGAGGATGCATGCCTTACTGAGGATCTAGAAGTAATTTCGAAATGGGATTGAAATAACCAGGTTCAATTCAATGTAATAAAAACCCAGGCATCGGTTTTCTCCAAGAAGATGAATGTCTCTGAACCGGATATAATAATGTTAGATCAGACAATTCCACTTTCTGCTTTGATAAGTTCATCACGTGCAACCTTGGTAGCCTGGAACACCGAAGAAAGGTTGGAGATTTGTCCCTTTTCTATAGATACTTTCACGGGAAGTTTTCAGGTGACTTGGCAAATTTAATTCCACGTAGAGCATTACATATCAGAAATACGCAACGGTTTGTGGCTGCTCATCGTTTTGAAGTTCAACTCAGTATACCTCGAATTTAACTGTTTAAGAACTCTTTCATTTGAAGAACTGCATTTATGTGGAATAAACTTCTCTAGAACGTTTTTTTCAAATGAATTTGATCTCCAGTGATTTGAATCTAATGTGAATCGCTACTTTCGTACAGGCACCGCTCTGAGAGCACCATAAGAATTTTGCTGTAGTGTCTGTGTTTTTTCCTTGAAAAAATGGCCTACTTTGAAGATACTACTTCTGTAAGGTACGCCCTCTAGAGGGTTTTTGAACAGTTCAGAACATTCGAAAGTATTCGAAAGCATTCCACACCATATTCTTATAAATCTAAAATGTTATGGATCATTTTAATATTATGGAACATTTCAAAATTCATTAAGATATAATATGGTGTAATAGTTCTCTTTCCATTACCCTCTAGATTGTTCTAGAATATTTCAAAACAATCGAGAGTGTTTGGGGGCATACTACAACATTTTGGAATAGTCCGGAACAGTGTTGAATTCTGTGGAATGTTTTGGAGAATTGGGGACCATTCAACGCATTTTTTGTATGGGTAGGGCTATATAGACTGAGAGTCGTCGACTTTTTTCAATTTAACAATTATTCGTTAATTCCAACTGTCATACAATTTCATAGCAACGATCTGAGCGAAGCTGGGCAGTCCTGTAAATAATAATGACCTTCAATAAAATCAACTCAAATATGGTTACCGCTATTAATTTGGATTTTGAGATGGGTAACTACGGTGCACCGAATGAACCATCATCAGTACCACACCTCCATTTCGCATAAAATTTTAACCGTTCATATTGCCTCAGATCAACTCAAAACGGAACTCTTATAAAATACTGTTTCACCACCAGACCCTTGATTTTCCACCAGCCATGTCTCATTCTGTATACTGCGCTTATCTATCTAAAGTCAACATAAAACATGAATGTGACCTTCAAACTCTTTGAAGTGATTTACTGAATAGAACGAAAACAACGTAATTGCAACCTTTCCTCATCACGCGTGTTACATTAGTTTTTAAGGCGATGGCCGTTTGAATTCATTTTCTTGCGTGATAATTTGAGTTTTGCCAAAACTTCTTTGATATAATTTTAAATGATATAGTGTAACTGTTGATTTGTGTATGAAATGCTTAAGGCAACAGAACTAACGTAAAGAAAGCTACCAATAACGATAATACTGTTGACTAACTTCCTGATACTTTCTGTTGCCTGACGAGTAAGTAATCTCAATCAATTTTAAAAAAAAATTTAACCTTAAACATTCATAAGAAACAATTTTTGCAACTTCAAATTTCACCAAACTTCCTTTCAAGTTAGATCACTTACTTTCCATTGAGCACTGATGATGACGAAAGTCGAAAGCGCTTTTAAAAAAACAAGAATTTTAATATTATACACTTTCATACAAAACTCTTCGATTGATTCATTCAAATAAGTGTATTTAGCTTTTCCAAATTCTAGATACAATATTATTTTCTCCGTTATTTCAGCATTCTGAGAAGAAAACATGCTTAGAAAGTAATGTATACAAAACTTATCTTCCATAGTCAACTTAATTCAAGTACTTGATACAAGTGATACCTACATTGGACCCTGAGTTATATAAATTCATGAGTATTTTTTCTATCATCAATAGAACATTTGTTAATGATGAATTGAATTTTAAATTCATATTAGAACTAGGCAATCTACTGTATTCGAAGGCATAAAATGTAATACCTATTACAATAAGGTATACAAATCACTTGCTGTGGATCTTTCATGAGTTTCTATGGTTCCGATATATTCAGTCAGAAAGTTGAGAAAATACGACTTGGTTAATGAATACATTAATAATATAATAATAATAATGTGTCTTCGAAGATAAGCCAAAGCATGGGGTCTTCTTCAATAACATTGGAGACCTTGACTTATCAAAGCGCTTGACGTTCACTTTTCTCAGGTCGAGTGGGCTGAAGTCGGAAACTGAGGGGTTCATCATGGCTTGCCAGGATGGTGTCTCCAACACTTTAGTCTACCGCAGTCGCGTGATGGGTATAGAGATTCCTGACACAAGGTGAAGGGCCTGCCGTGAGGCGCCCTAATGCACTTGCTATCAGCATGTCCAGCATATGCGATCTCGGCCTATATCCATCGACATAACACGACCCTATGAGTGCTATATTACCATCTACGCCACTCTTACGGTATTGATGAGACACCGGTGTTGCCCTACGCTCCGGCAGATATTGAATCCGTTGTGGGCCATCAGGCTCATACAAACTAATAAGCCTGAGGTAGTCCTTCTCGACCACCAGAGCAAAACGATATTTGTTGTGGAGTTTTCAGCTCCTGGCGAGACGAATATCGTAAGAAAAGAGAAGAAAAAACGGATAAAATATTAGGATATTTTTTTCGAACCCTGCAGACTCTATTCATATCACTCTGTCAAGATGGTTGTTCTGATCATTGGAGTCCTTGGTGAAATGATGTCCTCTCTACTTTCGAGTCTTAAAATCATACAGGCTTGCCGCACTAAATAAAATAACGATCTAATAAGGACAGTTGGTATGCAGATCTGATAGGTTGAGGTTATGTAACTGAAGTGCTGGTTAATAAGATTGACGTCATTCAGTTCATCAGGGATATCTGTATTTTTATTATTCCTCAGAATATCAAGAGTCCTTAAGGTATTCCAAGTTGATTTGAAATTTTATTTCCTGAAACGAAATCAAGATATGCCTTTTCTCACGTCAGCTATCGCAAATGATTTCTTGTATTTACTCACAGCTCGATTCTTGAGTGAAATCATTATCTTTATATTGTAAGTTAACCAAGGTGCTGGGGGGCTCTCTTCATTTGAGAAGGGGCGCGTTTTTCATAAAGATTGAGAATGTTGTCATTCAGGATGGAGACCATGCAGACCACAATATCAAATGGATAGATGAGATCCCACTGAACATTCAAAACGTTGGAACGGAAAATATCAAAATCGAAGTTACGATAATCACGGAAAGACTCTTCTAGAAGGAACAAAAGTATTAATTTTGCACAACACTGTAGTTGTGGATGGAGTTCGATGAAGAATCGGATAACATTTACATTCTCGCTATGTTGCAAAAGAAAAAGAAATGGGAATAGTAAAATAAATCATAATCATAATAACTTGATTCAGTTATGTGAAACGGAAATTATCCTTTCACCATTTAGTTGCACGGAAGTGTGATTAACTCTCCAGCAAATAATTTCAGCGGCTTCAGTTGATACAATGTTTCTCCCATATGAATTTGAAGTCACGACTTCATCAAAGGCAACGTTTGTATTCATACATTTCTGTTTTCATATTGGTGAAATATTCAATATTTGGTTAGTAAAAATTTGAGTATTTCTTGGTCAAAACATGTTTGGAAGTCTATATTGAATATAGTGAGTTGAAGATCCGATTAATCTTATTTTTTTTTCTGGTAGGAGAATATTCGATTTCATTGATATTGTTCAGAGAAATATAATATTTTGGAAAGAAATCATGATTATCTTTTGAAAATAAGTTTCGTTATCACTGTTTTTGAGCCCCGGTGAAAGACACTTGATAATTCATCAACATTGTTTTGTCTATGTAACTTTGTATATATTCATGAGTTTTTATTGCTTAAATATTCTTAGAGTGTTGAGCCAAAGAAAATATGTATAATTTATATTTTATGAACGTTCTGTCGGCTACCACAGAATCAGAAGTTCTCACTTGAAATACAACCAAGATATGTTTAACTTTCACAATTCTCAGCATTGTGGAAAACATTGAGAGTGGGACAATAAAATATGAAGTAAACAATTTTATCGATTTTCAAAAATATTCGACAAATGGAATAAAAATTCGATGAAGTGAAACATCGATCTGAAGAGGCCTCAAAATTCCATCACCAATCAAGTGATTACACTTCCAAGATTCTTTTCAAGACCAACCGAGATAAAAAAATCAAGATTCGAAGCGTCCGGGTACACAGAAAATTAGTTGATGGCAGCCGCATTCCAAATTGCATTAAAGCTTGGCATCCTCGAGTTGGTATTCGGACCTCCAGAAATCGGAAACAGAATCAGACAGAGTGGAAAACTGTGCCCGTTCATCCAATTAACGCTCGCGTTTGTTTGCGATAACCACATTGGCCATATTGCCACAAACGAACCTTTATTAGTGTGTTTTCACTGTGACCGGAATTATTTCACTCGTGTTACGAATTTCTATGAGCCATTCTCCGAATTTGTTACTAATTAAACTAGGTACAAATAATGCCTAATGGTCATGGTGGAATTGGACTGATGAGTTGGTGCACGCAAACGTTAAATTGGGTTAGATACCTCACTTTTTATGTCTATTATCTTGGTTCGCAAACTTGGTTTGCAAACATACCTAATTTTCTCGATCGTTCTCGTTCGAAATAGGAACACCATTATTTTTTTGCCTCGGGTTGAAATTATTCTGTCAGGAAAATTCAGAAATTCAACTAGTTTGTAATAGATATCTGACTCTTACTCGCGACTTCGTTCGAATGGAAATGAAGAGAAAGTGAAACATAATTTACCAACAAGCGAAAATTCATGTATGACAACAGGCAACAAAATCCGATATGAAAAAGCAGAATTACGAGAAGGGTATGGAAATAATACCAAAAAGACAAAAAATTATACATACAACATCGTATATAGAAATATATCAATTGAAAATATGTGATAGCTCTCGTCAAGAATCACATTATACTGTTATACTGTTATACACAGGATTGGTTGTGAAGTTCGTGGGCTAACACACAGATTTGAGTTCATATGACTTTTAGTTGCCTTCAAACTTTGAAAGACATTCACAGCTTTCGGATTATCAGTTCGTGGAGTAAAACATTCTGAGTGAAGCGAATCAAAACTTACTATAACATAGCGTTACTGGAGCATTTGAAGGGAAAAATCGCAAAGGATTCGCTGTATCAAAAATCAATGGTAACGAGGACGAAATTGCATGATTTGGGCGACGAATCGCCTTCACATCCACCGTATCATCCAGATATAGCTCCCAGTGACTGATCTCGAGAGAAAGCGCTGGAAAAAATGTGGCGGCGATGAAGCGGTAGTCGTGGAAGACAAATCGAACTATAAAAATGGTATCGTGACATTATATGTCTGCTATAATCGTTGTGTCGCCTCCAAAGAAAGTATATTGAATAATAAAATCAAATGTTATGAAAACATTTTTTATGGTAGCCTACGAACTCTTCAGCGAAACTCACTACTATGCAACTGGTCTCAAAAGGAATCACCTACTCATCCTTCCTAAAGGCCAGTTTGATCGTTGATGTTATCAGAAGCAATGTTTACTATATCTTTAACTCTGAGGTTTCCGGATTTCCTATTTTTTAAATCTCACTCAACTCTTCAAATTGGTTTCTGTGGAAGAAACTCTGTGTTTTATGTTGAAAATCTGAGGTACCCATCTACTTTTTCAAAATAAGTGTTTTTGAATTTGCAATATTTTCTATATAAGTGATATTTACTTAAAATTCAAAAATAATATTGTTCAACAATTTTTTTCTGTGACTTTCTTTGTGACTAGTGGTAAAGAAACTGATTTAAAGTTATGCAGAAAATTATTTTTGCCAATTTGGGGTATACGTGGACTTGAATAGACTGCCAACAAAAATGAAAAATCCATACTTTTCAGTAGGATGATGATTTTTTACGTCATCACTAGGGAATTGTTTCATAATTTCAACATTTTAGGGTTTATTTTATTGGATGATGTGAATGTAATTTTAGCTTGGAACACTGTTCCGAACCAAAAAACTGTACGAACCCCAGCAACTTTTGATACATACGCGACGGACTGCAGCTGCTCATCGTTTTGAGGTCCAACTCAGTACACCTCGAACTTTACTGTTTAAGAACTCTTTCATCGGCAGAGCTGCGCTGATGTGGAATTAACTTCCTGAGAATGTTTTTCCAAATGGATTTAATCTCCAGCAATTCAAATCCAATATGTATCGCCACTTTCGCACAGGCACGACTCTGATAGCGCTTTAAGGATTTTCCTGTAGTGCTTGTGTTTTGTCCTTGAAAAAATAAGGATACAAATCTTTGCGATTTCAAGCAAAAATTACAGATATTTCAATTGAAGTGATTAAAAATATGATATCGTTGTGTGCTATTTGAAACAAGATATGTAGCAGATGAAAAAGTAATGTTTGTGAACGAAATTAAGCCAATTTGACGAAATTATTTTGAAATTCTTACTTACATGATAGAAACCCGCAATATAACTCGAGTTAATATTGCGAGTTTCTATTATTCACCACTAATTTTAAAACAGCAATATTATTTCTAATATTTTGAAGTTTTCACGAATGAGTAGCTCTTATGATACTATTCAAACTCTATTTTCTATAAAGTCATAAGATGAAAGAAATAATCGTGATAACAATCGTATAATAATCGTGATGAAAATAAAAATGAAAAATTACTAACCTTATACTTTTGAATTCCATTTTCTAGTGGAATGTTGTTTCCATCTGTAAAAGACGATAGGTTGTTAATGAAATATATAACTGAATAAGAAATATACGTTGCATGCAAAATTTTTTGGAATTTTCACTAGAAATAGTTCCTGTTGGAATATAACTTCACATACTTACACTTGAAATATGGACATTGAAGTTATAACACAGGAATATATTAAAACATCTGAATTGTTAATGGAAATTATAATTTTGTTATTTGTAGCTTCATTTTTGATACAAATCAAATAATGGTCTCAAACAGCAGAACTGCACCACTCTTATCAACGTGAGCAGTCTACTTCATCTACTGAAACTAGAGTTCTGGTGTTCAGGAGCAGTACTCGTTTTGAAGTTATTCTACGACAGAGGTCCCAGTTCTACTCATCATTCAGTTTGAATTCATTTTTTTTGAGGTAAGACTCGCATAAAATAGGCACTATTTTTTCATTGTCCTTTTGGCTGGAACATACTGTTCAACAAATTTCGTTCAGATGTTCTAGTTTGTGTAGGTCTTTCAACAAGTTCTTCTTAGAGAAACTTATTTAACATGTTCAAAACTGACTGGTTATAAAAAATCAAAGTAACTTCCGATACAATTCTGTACTTGATATGAATAATGAATTTTACCTAGAAGTCTCAAATTTCGACCTCAACATGCGGTTTTTCAAAATATGAATTTATTTCGGCAAATTTTCGAAAATCAGAAATTGATAATATGCAAAGAATTGAACTGAAAAACTATCACGCTAAATGCTTTGAAAAATGCCCAAGGATTAAAACTTCACACTTCCAAAGTGATAATGTTGATGGCACATGTTTTATTTTAATTTGGGATATATTCAGATAAAAAACTTCAAGGACGGATTTTAGAATCGGTCATGAAAATCAAACGGTACTCTAATTCATAGACCTCTCAGCATATCAAGTGAAAGTTTTTAAATTCCAAAAAGTAAGCATCAACGAATCCTAAGTTCTGAGGAGCATCGTTTTTTTTTGTTTATATTCCAAATAAAATATAAAGAATAATTCAGTGGTTTTTTCAAAAACTCTCACAATACGCTTTTCAAAGTTCCCTGCAAAAACCTCTAGCATTTTTAAGACTTACAAGTGGTATTATCCTTAGTGGATAATACCACTAACAGATACCAGTAACAGATACGAAAAAGAATTAATAGGAGAACGGCAACAGTTGAGGAGAACAAGAAAATTCACGGGAACTCTCGCCCTTCTCGAGTTATACGGGGAAAACCAAAAATTCTCTTCTTCGTTTTTTTTCCAATGGGATTACTATTTAAAAGACTATCAAAAAATGAAAAAAATACTGTATTCGAAGTGAATAATGACGCTGTAATAATAAATAGTCTATAAAACGTTTCGTGTCAACATGGCCACCATCACCTCTTTTTTAATATGGACCCATTCTTTTTTATTACAGATATTGATGAAGCGATAAATTCACTATACAAGAGTATGTTACATTTAATATTTTTTTAGCGTTTCATACGAAATAATTACCATTATAAGTGACAACAATCAAATAGAAAAACCATTAATTTCATCATGAACTTTTGGTAAAAATGAAACCAATACAAAAAATCAAAGCTACATAGCAATCAACTTCAAATGCTCGAAATGACGATCCCTTTGTTGAATACATATTATTCAGTGGCATTTCATCTGAGTAGCCAATTCGATGGCTACTCAGATGAATTGCCATTGAATAGAAAATGAAGATACATTTTATTATTCTAATGATCTTCGTAAAAAAAAGAGCTAAGGATATTTCTTCCCACAATTCCAAACCAAACCTTTCTGGAAAGCGATTTTCCTATGTAAATGTACATTTTCATTATTTCACCTATGATGGATATTTCTGTTGAACCAACAATTGTTGGTGAATTTTGATTCGTCCGTCAATATAATTTTTTTACAAATATTTCCAACTTTCCTATTTTCACGTCTTAACCACTTCGCAAATCGTAATCCACTTCCGCAATCCCTTTCATTGATAATAATGTATAATATAATACAATCCATTGAGGTGAACTTTGTGTATCCTGTAGCATTTATATTTGTTCTTTTTCAAAAGAGTTCTGGTGGATTTTACAGAAATCCCCATTTCGTGGGCAATTTCTCGTAAAGAATAATCTTGATTAGCATAATTTTTGTACCTGGCCAATCCACTGTGTAACATTTTATGTGATAATATTGGCTTACCCATAACTTTAATATGACTTCTTACACTTTCTGTAACCAAACATTTTTTTGTTTTCTTTCTGTCAAATGCACCATAGCACCTCAAATTTCTTCTAATCGTCTAAACATTTCGTCTAAATATCAGTTGAATACATCTTTGATATGTTCATGAACGCGTGACAGTTCTCAACAAATATCAACGCATTCAGTTTTCCTGCCATAGAAACCAAGCAAAGCCTACGCGTTCAAGATGGTAAATGAATTGAGATGCTTTCTGATCATACCAAATTATACAACAATCGAATTTTGACCAAAAACCTGACGTTTTTGTTACTTCCAGGATTGATAATTATAAAAATACTACGAATAATAATTGATTAGAAAGAAATAAGCCTTGAAAGAAGGATTACGACGATACAAAAATTTTCATTGTGTTAGGGTACCTATCTGTCGAATTTATTGGGTTGTCTGAATTATATTTTGAAGAAATTGAAACAATTGACAAAAGAAATAACGACAAGACCGTAATTTAAAATTTTTGTCACTGATGACAACGCAATGAAACGCAATAAAAATATCAAATGTGATTTACTCTTGGATTGTGATTGTATTGCTTTATCATTATCTGTAATGAAAAAGACAGGTCCATATTCAAAAAAAAGTTGATGGTGGCCGTCATAGTACACTTCGAATACAATAACATTTTTTTTTCAGTTCCAGCATTCTTGGTTTTCCCGCTGTAACTCGAGAAGGGTGAGAGTCTATTTCCTTCAGCCATTGTATTGTTCCCGATGTTCCCAATTTGATCGTCTTCGTATTTTTTACAGTTTAGACTATAGCAATGTTACAGCCTGTATATTAGAGAATCAATTTATCCTTGTGTTATAATATCCTGAATTCCAAATTTGAATTCTAAATGTATTGATTTTCAAAAAAAGGGTCTCTGCTCCTTCCACGCCAAAATATCTTTCCTTCACTTATTTCATATTCAAATTCAAATGATTCTCGTTATTTATGAATAGGAAGAAAAACATAAATAAATAATCAAGCAAAACATACTCTCAAAAATATCACTATCAATAGTTGTTCAATTCTCCTTATAAATTGATCAATGTAAATGATGAAGCGTTGAAGTTACTCCCCAGAATTTTTCAAAATCACTAGATTGATATAAAAAATTAATGGAATAAATACAGGGTGTTTATTAACTAACAAGTAATAAAGTAACTCAGAATAAAAGTGACAAAACTAACAAGTAATACTTTTGTCATTTTTTTTGGGCCTTCATGTTCAACATATGTTAACTTGCAATAAATGGTCTGTTTGAACCCTTATATCACTCTTTAGAATGAACTGGTCACTCTTTGAGAACAACCAAACGCTTATAAATATCATGAATTTCATAAACTACACCTCAAATTTTATCTTCACAAAAAATATCACATGTTTTGCTATCACAGTAGCTTTTCCGTAGTCGTGTGATTATTTATTTTTTCAAATGAAGTTTGTGAATATCAGATCGTAAGGTGTCGTTTATGAAATTACTGTGAATCTTTATCAAGTAACATCCGAATCAATCAGAAAAAAACTTATGGATGTAATGTTGATTCTCAATATAAGCTCGAAAAAGTTACTCACTTTAGTACCACTATTCAGAACTGTAGCCAGGAAATTGAATGGCCAGAACTGGGCAAACCAGTAAGCAACAAAATCGAGAAAAATCCGATTATATCATGACCACAGGGACTTCGTTCACAATTATTGTTATGCGTTTTACTGTTCCTCTAGAATAAGCTTCGAGGCAGATAATGGAAATTGTAGCTATCCGTTTCCAGCGAACGCATTACTGAATTCAGTATTTCAAATTATGATGATTTCATTTCACGGTGATTTCTGAGCGTTTCGTTAGTGAAATACGAGATAATATATTTATGTCAAGATGCCAGTAGATCAGTATAAACAGTGAGATTCTAAAGTAACAAACTGATAAATTGATTTTGAATGTAATTATGAATGCAAATGAAAAATCCTGAAACAGATTATTTTTTATATATGAGAATACACTTTCTCAATGATATTATTGAAATGATCCTTCAACCCCTTTGGCGTAATAGCTACTCCTGTAAAAATAATAATAATGATGAAAATAATAGCGCATGACACCACGTTTAAAAGGGTTTCAAAGTCTTTATTCAATAGTATAACACTTCCCGATTTTTCAATTTGTATCTTGAGTAGTAATTTCACTTCATACAAACAAATACATGTCACGATTGACTAGTCTATTAATTATCGTGTCAAAAAACGTACATCGAACTTTTAATAAAAGCGCGGTAGAACAGAACATAAGTTTCATGAGTATAGAACTGTCAAACATTTTCTCAAATCTGGAAGATCAATAATGAATGACGACAAGAAATTGGATATTATTAAATTTATAGGAAAATACCATGGTTACCAACAAGAGAAACAGCTGGAGATAAGAATATAACTGAAACTTTTGTAATGAAAATTCTGAACATAAATACCATCCATATAAAATTCAATTAGATCAGGAAATGAATGGGGATGATCCTGATTCATAATTTGAAGATTTGTGAAATACTTATTAATTGAATCATCTGAATTTAACGGATGATGATCAACTGTATGCCCAAATATGCCTCACGATTGAACCTTACGAAGGTTCCATAACGATGAACACTTCAATCTAGCAGACCACTATTAAAATCTTCATGTAGTCATTGTTCTGTGGTTCTGGCGTTGAATCTGGTCATTATTACGCATTGGTTGAAGGACTGATTTGAGTTTGACGATAGTCGTATCACTAAGTGTTCTGACGATGTCATGAATTTATTGGAGCAATCCTCTGGAGACACCACCCTACATTTTATTCTATAAAAGGACATTGATTTTCAGATGATGTGGTGGTGTAAGTTTTTCCGGGTTTTTCTGCAGCTGGATAAGCAAATGCGCCACTGGAATCTATCAAGTCGGCCCGGTTGATAATTGATTTTTGTTGTTTATTGATTTCATAATTTGTATTACTTTCTTTCGATAATAAATACATGTTTGTCGTTGACTACGAATAGATATTAAAGAAATGTTTCTCAAAAATATTATTTTCTTTATTAAGGCTCCATTGTTTTAGAATTGACGGGCTAACAAACACAATAATTCTCGGTATTAGAGTAGGAGGCAAAACATGCACTGGATGAGAAAAGGTCACATTCAAGTGAAAGTTTGGACTGGCATATGGGATAACAGAAAAATTGGATCAAAATTTTTGAGGGAATAGTAACATTCAGAAATCCTCAGAAGGAAAGTGCGAAGGCTATTTAACAAAGCTGAAATCAACCAAGACTGGGCGAAATACAAGGCTATACTACACAGGATAATAAAGAAATTAAAAAGGCTAAGAGGCAATCGTGGAGGAAATTTTGTGAAGAGGTAATGGATACTCCCACTTGTTCCAGAATTCATAAAGTGCTCGCTAAGAAGGGGACTATAAACCAGGTAGGGTTCCTAAAAAGGGACGATGATACCTACACAAGAGCATTTGGGGAGAGCATAGAAATGCTCATTAAGGCACACTTTCCAGCCACAACAATTCTAAAAGGCCCAGTGGCAGTGCACTGTCCACAAAGCAAGCCGAATAGGCCAACTGCCTCAGACTGGAGACTCGCTACTGAGATAACAAGGCCAAATAGAATTAGGTGGGCTATAAGTAAATTCCAGCCATATGAATCTCCAGTAGAGGACGGAATATATCCCATCCTACTTCAAAAGGAGCAGGAATCACTGATTCCATACTTATTTAGAATATATAAGGCTTGTATAGCCATGAGATACATACCGAATGAGTGGCAAAAAGGCAGAGTCATCTACATACCCAAGATAGGGAAGGTAAACGATATGACGCCCAAGTCATACCGACCAATTAGTCTAGTGTCTTTCTTGCTCAAAACACTGGAAAGACTGATAGATAGATACATAAGAGATGAGGTATTATCAATGAACCTACTCAACGAACGCCAATATGCGTACCATGCAGGTAAGTCAACAGATCTGGCATTATATGATCTTAACAGGCTAATAACAAAATCCTTAGAGGATAAGGAGATAGCCTTGGCAACATTCATCGACATCGAGGGTGCCTTTAATAACGAATCTTCATAGTCCATCACCAAAACTCTAGATAGAAAAGGGGTTCCAACCCTCATGTGTAAGTGGATAAATTCCAGTTTGAAAACAAGGTTAATCATATCATCTATAGGCGAAACCATAGTCACAGCTAGAGCTAGCAAGGGCTGTCCTAGTGGACGAACTACTAATGAGGCTAAAATCTAAAGGTATGCATTGTTTAGAATATGCCGATGACCTCTCGATTATCGCAAGAGGCAAATTCGCAAAAACTGTCTGGGAGCACACACAAATGGCTCTGAACATAATAAATAAATAATGCCAGGAGGAGGAACTAACAGTAAACTCTCTCAAAAATACACTAGTAGCCTTCACAAAAAATAAAGTACTTAAAAGACTGAAGACACCAGTTCTGACATGGAATCAACACCTACAAAAGATAATTCAAAAAAGCACGATAGCCTTCAACATGTGTAGAAGGATGTGCGGAAAAAATTGGGGTTTACAACAAAAAATGACCATATGGCTATGTACCAGGGTTATCTTACCCATGATAGCATATGGTTCGGTGGTATGGTGTCCAAAGACTCAGCAGGCTGGGACGATTCGAAAGCTAAGTGGCATCCAAAGACAAGCTTCCCTGGCTGCCACGAGCGCTATGAGAACCACCCCAACAGCAGCATTAGAAGTCTTGCTGAACCTAACGCCACTACATATACATATTCAAGGGGAATCCAGGTCAGTCATCAGTAGACTGACCAGAGGGCAAATGCCTATAAGCATACTGCACGGTAATAGGTACAACGAGCTAATCAAAGAGTTGGAAAACGACCCCATAATGGGAATGCCATCGGATGAGTTGCTTCCCAGGTATAGCATCGAAAAAAACTTCAAAACAATTATAACAGGCAGAGAGGCATGAAAGGGAGGACCTCCAATAAATGCAAAGATTGCCTGTTACACTGACGGCTCAAAAACTGAAGAAGGTGTAGGAGCAGGAATCTGTATAAGTAAACCAAACACAAAAGTATCACTAAGCTTAGGTAAAAAAGTGACGATATTACAGGTAGAAACTGCAGCAATATGTCACTGCGCATATGAGTTACTAAGGCAAGAGTTTAAGAAAAAGACTATTGCAATATACTCTGATAGCCAAACAGCTATAAAAGCAATAAGCTCCATGCAGGTCGATTCCAAACTGGTCTGGAACTACCTAGACAAGCTACAAGAACTAGGTAGTAAAAACAAACTGTCATTAGCCTAGGTACCTGGCCACACAGGATACAAGGGCAACGAAGAGGCTGATTCACTAGCACGAGAAGGAGCACGATGCTACCCCATTGGCCCAGAACCCTTTTGTGGTACAGCGAAAGCGCTGCGAAAGAATTATAACAGCAACTGGAAGGAAAAACAATCTCAAATATGGTGGAATAAGGCGCCGGGTATGAGACAGGCCAAAGAGTTAATTA
>WOGP01000763.1:0-22102 GCA_015342065.1 Leptinotarsa undecemlineata | reverse complement strand
GAATTAAGTGAAGCACCACCCTGTTCTCCTTTGAATCTGATCGGCCATTTGTGGACTGAAACAAACTTTTCATCGGTCTCTTGACGATGAATATTATGCGAAAAATTCAAACCCCGACGAAGATATTTAACAATCTCATTCAAGTCTTCCTCTAAAGCAGACACTATAACCTTATTGTCACTCCTATACTTAGAAATTTCATCGCTCACGTCGGTTGGTATCCGTGAAATCCTGCCGTTACACTCTTTCACCTAAATTTAAATTCTTTTTCTTGACGAGAACAATTTACTCAGAGTAGGTGAAAGACTTCGCTTGAGTTCATTAGATATGAATTCGAAACATCCTGTATCGCTGTTATTCAGCCATCCTTCAACTAAATTGATTTTTGAAGATGAACTCTCAACATTTTGTTACATTCTGAGCCTCAACTACTTATGTCTTCAGTTCGACATTTTTACTGGCAGTTAAAGGGCAGAAAGCGAAGAAAACAATTGAAAATTGTATTTGTTTTATATTTAATTCCAAATTTGCCGAGTGTCTAATAGCAAGTTTACCAAAAGCTCGTGTAAAACTCTCCTTGCTGTTAGTTTTTCAATAAAAAGGGCAACATATTGAAATAAATCAACATCTCTGTTGAGTGTCAGCCATTACATACTTTTTTATTCACACTTCCTACACAGTTGCCAAGTTTATTTTTACAGCTTAGATGACAGTTGACATTGTTGCCAGGAGCACCACAGAAATTATTTTTTGAGCTTCAACCAACACTCCCACCCAAAAAATATTTGAACAAAAAAATACATGATTTCAAACTGGACAATTGTAAGATGTTTTATTCTACCACAACTATACCCAACTTTCTGATGAATTTATTATGCTTACCAACACACAAACTCTTTGTTGAAACATCGGTGGATATGTTGAATGTTTCCAAGTATTTGAATTCAACAATGGTTTCTCTTATAAAATGGTGTTTTATGTCAATGTGTTTGATTCAAAATGTTAACAGGGAAAAAAGAGTATCTCTTCTCTATTTTGCAGAAACTGTACGATTTATCAAAATCCTTGGGAACGGCCCAAGAAGTTGAAGTTTTTAAAATATCATATTTGACTTTAAAAAACTACTAGAGAAGCTTTGCATTTGGTATCAGATCAGTGAAGTGCAGTTTGAAATAGATGATAAAGTTGTACCAGATTATAAGCTTCTTTCAACTAATAATCAATTGTGTTGTCACATTCATATGGCTGCAAAAGGAATTCAAAGACTTCCTGATCAATCTAGGTAATCTAGTAGTAATAGTGGCAATATTATAGTAGATAATAGATTACCACCGTTGCTCAAAATTGAATTACCTGAATTTTCGGGAGAAATACGGCAGTGGAAAATATTTAATTCGCTCTTTAAGAGTATGATTCACGATAATGCATCTTTGACAGATTTAGACAAAATTCATTATTCAGTGGGAAGTTTACGAGGACCGGCCTCGTGAATTTGTGCGGGATTTTCTATCACTGGCGATAATTATAATATTTTGTACAAGTCTCTGACCGAAAAGTATGAAAATAAACGGATGTTAGCAGACAGTTATTTACAACAAATTTTTGCCGTTGTAAAGTGAATCGATAAGAAATTTGGATATATATCTAGAAATATTTGACGTTGCGGTCTCGGCATTGAAAAATTTGAATTTACCAGATTTAACAGACTTCATGTTGTTGTATCAGGCTTTAGCTAAGTTAGACCATAATTCTGTAAGGGTTTTTTGAAATGAAACAAGAGAGTTCCAAAATTCCAACTTATGAAGATTTAATAAAATTCATACAAAATCAGACAAAAATATTATGTCAGGATAAAACAACATGGTGTCGAATAATGATAATAATAATAATAATAATAATAAACCGATAAAGACAATCACATCGTTTGTGGTAAGTCAACGGAAAAAAGAAGGAATGACATGCGTTTTCTGTCAGAAAACAGGTCATTACTTGGGTAGATGTCATAAATTCAAGTCTTTGTCACTGGGACAAAGATATGAAGCAGTTAGGGACAATGGCTGGTGCTACAATTGTTTGCCAAACAAACACACGGTAAAAAATTGTCCTAACGAGCGGTTGTGTGTGGAGTGTTCCAAAAAACATCACATTTTGCTTCATTTGGGAAAACCAAATTCAGTTAGTGGATCGAATGGGGATGCGGCCTCAGGATCAAATATTGAGAGGAGGAAAATGGTTAGTAATGATACATCAACTATTGATGTGCATTTATGTTTAGAATCTGATGCGGTTTATTTAAAGGATGATTCCAACTATCCAACTGTGCTTGCTTCTATGGTTGTTTTCGTGGAAACAAGTTTAATTGCAAGTGCTACAGCTAGATTTATTTTAGATTCGGGTAGTGAAGCCAATTTACTGACAATCGGATGTTGTAAAAGGTTGATCTTGAAGATTTCAAAAAATTATTCTTCGGTTTACGATTTGGGAGGTTCTATTCAGAAAGTTGAGGGAAGTACAATTTTTACGGTTGTGTTACGGTATAATCCACAAAAGAAATATACAGTTAGGGCTCTAGTGCTTGATAAAATCACTAACAAATTGCTAAAATTTAAAGTTGACATTAGCGCATTTCCCACTTCACAAAGGGTGGAATTAGCGGATAATAATTTCGATAAATCTGCGGAAATCGATGGGATTTTGGGAGAGGAAATGTTTGCTAATATATTGGAAGAGGGTCGGATTATGGGGGTATCGGTTTCTCCTGTAGCGGTGAAAACCACTTTAGGTTATGTGGTAATGGGACAATGTCCAATAGTACGGCCAAATCAGTCAGTATTTTCCCGTTGCAGGAGGAAAATTCAATTGATCAACTTTTTGGTGAGTTTTGGGACCCTGAAAAAATACCTGAAGGTTTTGCTTTGAATCCCGAAGATATAGAATATGAAAATATATATACCAGTACCTTTAGTAGGTACTCATCGTAACGATTTACAGTGGCGTTATCGTTCAAATTTCCTCTGGAAGGAAGTTTGGGAAATTCGCGGAATAATGCACAAGTTCAGTTATTTTCTTTGGAAAAAAGACTTGAAAGGGATTCAAATTCACGGATTGAATACAATAAAGTAATGCAGGAATTTATAGACCAAGGACATATGAAATTAGTGGATACTGACCCAAACGAAGCGTCATCGTATTATATTGGTCAGTGATTAAACCAAGTAGTACAAGCACTCCGGTGCGAATAGTGCTAGACGCTAGTATTTCTACGCATAATAATGTTTCTTTAAATGATATCTTATACCGAGGAGGCAAGTTGCAGGCAAAATTAGTTACTTTACTATTGAATTTTTGGTTGTTTAAGGTAGCCTTGACAGCAGTTGTTTGGCAGTTATATAGGTAGATCAATGTTGTTGAGAATCATTGGCGTTATCACAGGTTATTGTGGCGTTTCAATCCAGATCGGATAATTTACACTTACGAAATAAAAGTTGTAGCTTTTGAATTAAAATCGTCACCTTTTTTGGCTTTGCGCACTATCAAACAATTAATTGGTCACACACAATTGGTCGGTCGGTAGCCAAGCGGTTCAGCGTGGATGCTTTGTTTACTCACTCGAATTGTCTGCCGTGTTGGTCGTTAGTTCAAGCCCTTGTCTGAACGATCGATCTTCACTTGCTATCGTCCAACCCGTGTTAGGAATCACACGTTAAAAGGTAAGACCTCGTTAATCCTTAGCTCGCACAAGTTTTTGAGGGTTGTCGTTCGTAGGGGTGCGACAACTGGTTAACGGAAAAACAGATTTTAAACAGATTTTTTTTAATTACAGACGAAGGAGAAAAATTTCAACTGTCGGCGAAATTTGTGTCAAGAGTTATCTATATGGTTGATTTTTGCACAAGTATGAATTCGGAAAGCTGCGCTATTATGCCAGGAATCAGTTGATTTATATCATACTGGTTGTTTTGACTTAACAAAATGGGCTACAAATTCAAAGGCACTATTGAATGACATTCCCATAGAAAAGCGATTAGCAAAGTATTTTTCTCTTCAGGTACACAGGTATTAGGTATACAATGGCATACAGAAACTGACGTTTTCAGTTTTAAGGTGCATAAACCGGATCAGAAAAGTACAAAACGAACAATGTTGTCGACGGTGGCTATGTTATGATCCGATTGGGTTGTTGGCACCTTTCATTTTGTATTTAAAAAAATTGATACAATATTTGTGGACATTGAAGTTGGAATGGGTTGATTTGGGAAAAGATACCATCGGAATGGGAAGAACTTGAAAAATTCAAAGTACCTAGGCATATAGGAGCAATAGAAGGAAACCCTGTAATGGTTTTAGCTTTCGCGGATGCTAGTTTGAATGCATATTGAGCTATCGTCTACTTACGCAGTGTACTATCGAATAATGATTATAAGTTCAGCTGGTGTGTGCCAAATCAAAGGTACCTTCGGCCAAACGATTAACCATTCCACGGTTGGAATTTTTAGCTGCTCTTTTGCTTTCTAATTTGGTTAAATATATGTTTTAGAAACCTATAAAGAAAGGATTTTGATTACAAAAACTTCGGCTTTTCCAGATTCTTCCACTGTTTTAAACTGGTTAAAATCTTCTGAATCTAGGGATGTATTTGTTGTGAATCGGATCGTTCGAATCCAGGAAAATATCCCAAAGTTTCGTGGTATCACATCGAAGGCATTCAAAACCCGGCCGATTGTTTATCGCGTAGTTTACTTCCTGAACAATTAGTTAGACATCCTCAGTGGTTACATGGACCCGCATGGATAAAATTACCCTCAAATGAATGGCCTTGTATTCGTGAGGAGGGCAAAAATTTCGGGAAGAAAGATATAATCCTCTATTAGATTTATTAGAACGGTATTCATCTTGGTATAAAATTTTACTAGTGGTAGTATGGGTTTTAAGATTTTTGAAAATTATTCCTAATAAGAAAATTATTTCATCAAAGGATCTCCATTCTGCGGAGTTGGTTCTAATAAAACAAATTAAACATTTTGATTTTGAAATTCAGATGTTGAATCAAATAGATCTTGCTCATCTAGGTTAATCAAATTACACCCTTTTTTGCAAGATGGCTTGCTGAGGGTCAGAAACATCCTTTGATTCTGACTGAAAAATTGGTAGATTTTCATCATAAGTTCAATCTTCATACTGGTGCTCATTTATTAGAAGATACTTTGCGACAGAACTATTGGATTTTAGAAGGAAGAAATTTAATTAGGAGTGGAATACATAAATGTAATCATTGTTTTCGTTTGAAGCCTAAGAATGTAGAACACCTTATGGCGGACTTACCCGCTGACAAAGTTAGAGAAGCTCGTGCATTCTTACATACAGGGGTCGATTACTTCGGGCCACTTAAAATTACGTTGGGTAGGAAGCGAAAGGCATCAGTGCATAAAGCTTATGTGAGTTTATTTATTTGTATGGGGGTGAAAGCTATCCATTTGGAATTGATCAGTTCTTTGTAAACCGATCATTTTTTACAAGCTTTCAAAAAATTTATAGCTAGAAGAGGCCCAGTTCGCGTTATTTATTCCGATGGCGGGACGAACTTTGTGGGGGCAAAATCAATTCTTAAAGAATTGAATGAATATATCAACTCTCAAGATTTTGTTAATTCATTTGAAACGGAGTTAGGAATAAACGGAGACGAATGGAAATTCAGTACACCTTTTTCTCCGCATCAAGGTGGTTTGTGGGAGAGTAACGTCAAGGCGGTGAAAAATCATATTTATCGGTGACCAGGTATTAACGTTTGAGGAGCTTTCAACAGTACTAACTAATATTGAAGCACTGTTGAATTCCAGACTTTTATGTCGTTTATCCGCAGATCCCATGGCCCCAGGAGCATTAACTCCAGCACATTTTCTCACAATGGTTCCTTTGCGGGGTCTTCCTTCAGAGGACGTGACAGCGGTGCCTATTAATAGACTCAACCGATTTCAGTTGATCGATAAAATGGTACAGGATTCTTGAAAACGTTCGAAATGGACTGAATATATTCCTAATATAACTGGGGATTCAGTAGTTATCCTAAAACCTGATAACGCTCCACCCTTACATTGACCCTTAGCCGTGGTTTCAGACATACATCCATGAAAGGATGGCAGGGTGCGGAATGTCACTTTAAAAACCAGCAAAGGAAAATTTAAACGTCCTGTTTTTTTATTCAAATGAGTTTTCTTCAACACTGCTTCTCCTAAAACTCCTTGATCCCTCCCTACGTTGCCATAATAGTTTCCTTGAAGCAGTTTGGATCCAACAGCAAAGACGAGAAAGGGGTCTCAATCCTGGGTTAATTTAACCATCACTGAGTTATTACTTAGTGTTTTGAGTTTATCATATCCATTATAGAATATAATAATCCCTGTTTGGAAGGCTATTAGTGTAGGAGGGGAATGACAAGTATTCGATTTTGTCTGCATTTAAAGTTAATTTGTTATGTTCAAACCACCTGACGATAGTTGGAACTTAATGGAAAACTACTGCTCCGGGAAAGCAAAAGGACAACGCACACAATAAGTCACATTTTCTGAAACTAAAAAAATGTGGTTCGAACTGAAATTATATTACTTATAGAGCCCTTGTATTGTCAACTCAGTCTGATTAATTCACAGATACAGACAAATTCAGATCCATCTTGATCTTCCACATCAACAACAGCTGCCACCGTTAATGACATTGCTGGATGTATGATGATGACTGTAACGATAATGAACCACTTTCATCTCTTTCTGAAACATGCAAGTCATCAAAAAAGAAATGAGTTTATACGAGATTGGTGGGTCTGAGACGTTGAATCAGAAAGGGCCTTCTCAGCGGCTGGTTATCTGATTAGAAAAATAAGAAGCCGTATAGCACACGATTCTTTGGACATTTTGTGCTTCTCATGGAGCTACTTTCAAAATAATTCGTAATAAAGGCGTGTGAACTGAACAAGCATTTCATTTGATTGGTAAATTTTGTTAATTGATGGAAATTATACTAAACAGGCGAGGAAAAATAATAATAAAATATATAGAATCCCAACCTTGACAACAATGTTTTCGTTTTAATGCAATGATATTTCTGATAATTTAGTACTTACTATCATGGAATTGTATCATAGATCCATTTTTTGTGAAGGAAACCAGCGTTTGGCGAACATTATACACGTGTAGAAAGGACTAACTTTTTACTTCAACCCGATAAGTTACTGGGTTAACACAAAATATTTTTCAAAATGAAAATTTTTCTATTCATCAGTAATTCATGATTAGATGATAATAATGATAACAAAAGCTTCGTTTTGATATAACGAGGTCTTGAACTTTCAGTATTTTATTGTAACTCATGAATTTTGCATATTCATGAAGGTGTATAATATATTACAATTATCATATCTACGGACTCAAAGATTGAAAAAAGTTTGTAGTAAATTCATGCAGAAAATCTTTTAATTTTGTTATTGACTTTAAGAAACTAATATTCAATACAGCTTGTAACGAGAAACATGTGAAATGAATTTTCCGTTACGATGAGTATTAATGTAATGTAAATATATTTAAAACATTTATTTTCATGAACATGAAAATGCAGCTCAAGTACGTATAAAGAAAAAAAATTCAATCTGTCTCAACTTATATTCTGAAGAGAACATGTTTATTTACCTATAGAGAGTAAACTCAAAAAGTATTCAAAGGATTTTGAAAATTATTTTACGTATTTGCAAATGAAAGACAGTCATTTGACATGTACCAAGAGAGAAGCTAGTAAAATATATTCATGTTTTACTCGAAAGATACATTTTGAATATCCATCTATTTCGATCGTATTGTACCATAATACTACCGCAGCCAGTACAGTTTTTATTGCATGGAAATATGATGTCATAATTTGAATAATCTGAATCGCAGGGAATCAATCATATCGTAACGTTTTCCAAGTATATGATATTTCAACTTTGAATAGCCTCTTTATTTATAGAATATATATTCACATTTTCATGAATGAAAATAATTTCTCAAATGTAGGTACGGTGTTCAGGTTTATATTTCAATTTTTTTGAGTGTTGACGATTTAGAATTGCTAAGTCTGTCAAAAATTTTTTTGCAGATTTTCCAACTTGTTTATTTTTCTTATAGGATGTCATCACTAACGTATGATGGAGAAAAAAAAAGATGAAATATTGAAGAAGATATGTTGAATTGGAATATTCATTCGTTCAAGTTTTTATTTTCATGTATTATTTCGTACAAGTTTTTACTGAAAATAACAAAAATCATGTATTTTGTACAATATATTGTCAAAAAAAGATATAAACAAAATGGTATATAAAATATTCAAAGTGTCTGATTGAATTCAAGAATCACTATCCAATTAAAATATCGTTTTCTTCAAAATAATTCTGAAAACGGAAATCTTACAGCGAAGGTAATATAACCCTTGATTGAAAAATTGCAGTGTAAAATTATATCGGATTGTAAAATTCCACTGTGAAATTATAGTGGAGTGTAAAATTACAATGTGAAATTATCGTATTCAATACGTTAGTTATGGATTTTCATCATGTATCAGCCTCTAACACAGTAAACCAATTGGAGAGTTTATAAGATCGCATTGTAACTTTTAATTAATTGTATCTTTCTTTATTAAAATTGAAAGATGCATAGATCAAATTGAGAGTGTGTAGATGACGTCATCATGATGGCATATGTTTTTATATTTTTGGAAATTAAAACTTGTCATAGAATATCTCCACCTACAAGTTTTTCAGAACAATGTAAACGGGAAATATTTTTGAAAAAGTTAATTATTTTTATTTTTGTTGAACAGTATTGAATCATATATCCCCCCTGGTATTTTGTGAAAGACCATATAGTGAGGTGTACTAACAGCGTGAATCATCAAATCAGCGTGACGTGCCGTACCAACTTTGATACGAATTTTTGTACTTGGGAAAATAAAAAACTCATATTTTCCAATCTGCGATGAGTACCCTCGTATGTTTTTAAACCACTTTTCGAATACTGTGTCACCTATTTCTTGTTGATAATGCCAATTCTTCTTCGATTCAAACACCATCAATCCATCTTCCACGAATCCTTCACGGCTGCCTATGTGATGATAAGACGATGAACTTTTCCAACTGGAATTTTCAAACCAGTGGACCAACCTTCCAAAATGGCTTTTTCTTCCACTTTTGATGTTCTGGTCTTGTCAAACCTTCGAGACGGTATGTCCCTCATTGACCCATGTTTCGTCAAAATAAAATATAAATTTACCGAATGTTCTGGCTTTCTTTACTTCTCTCGAATTGTTTCTTCTCCTTTCTACAATCTGATATTTCTATTAACATGCTCTCTCTATTTTGTTTTTCAAAACTGAAATTCAGCTCTTGTAATATCTTTCATAATCAAGTTCTTATATCAGGAAATGTTTTCACGAATAAATGACAAAACTTTAATTAATGTAGGTATTTTGTTTTTAATGTAAAAAGAGTATATTGTTCTCCTAATTCGAAAAAATATCTATTTCTCCTCTACTGTTGATTTTGTCCTCTAATACGGCAGGCGGGGTTATCCCCGGGCACTAGCCCCTCACATAGGGCGCCATGTCCTCTAATAAGGTGTGGCGTGTGGGGGAAGGCGTGTGTGCGCGCTTCACCTCCACTTTCTGCCTGCCGTTCTCGTCGCAGCGGCCTACAGGCCTCCTGGACCTTAGCCCCAGGGATTTCGGGACCCAACAACTGTCCAGGTGCGACGCGAGGAATCCTCTGCACCTGGCCTAGCTCGCTTCTCGATGCAGGGAATGGGTCACTAAACTTGGTGTGCACTTCTGTCCCGCCATGAAGGTCTCCCCAAGCGGTATACTGCTTCGAAACACCCCCCTGGCTTCCACCACCCCCAGCTCCGCTGGGCCGTCAGACGCGCAACATTTGGAAACAGGCCACGCGCCTGTGCGTGACTCGTCCCCTTTTCCTACGAAACCACTAAGGGTCTCCGCTGGTAGGTGTCGCAACGCCTGGCGTTGAGCGACCTCTTCGTTTATGCGACCATGTCCATCTTCTGTGTTTAACGCCCGCCGGCGACTCAGACCTAAGTCTAATTGACCAGACCGGTATTTCCTCGTTCTCTGTCCTTGGACTTCCTGTCCATGTCTTCTTGAGCATGCTCTCTTATTCGGAATCAACGATGATGCACTGTGTGCAACTTGATGTGTCACAGTATGGCTGTACACCCTGTGAATTTCTATGTGTTGTGCCTCCCTGTAGATGGGCACCGCTTTCTGACTCTGCCATCTCGGCATCGGCACAGGTATGCATCTCATACTTGGAGGTGACGTCGTCAACTCTCGTCGTTCTATCTCTGCCACTCTAGGCATATATTCTCTCAAGTTGTATCTCTTGTCAGTGCCGAGCCCTAACTAGGGTGCACTGAGAGTTCTGGCTTCAGCCTCTTGTAGATGGCGTCCAGTATCTACACTGGGTATCATCCATGTCCTCGTCGAACAAGCTTCTCGTTTGTGGCGTCTTTGGGGTTTAGAATCCCTAATTCGCTTTAGCACATCTTGAAACGCGGGTGTTTTATCGCGTTTTGGGGATGTTATCCCTTGTGACGTTTCGGGTGTTCTTGAGTTGCAACCACGGGAGAGGGACTAACGTCCTCGTGTTCGAAACTGAGTCGTTTTGCAGAGGACAGCCTCACACTAGCTGCCTCTGCGGGAGTGCGTGGAATACTGTGCCCTCTGAACACAGATTCTGGTGAGGTTCGCTGTCGTTGCGTAGAAATCGCACTCAGGCGATCAAAGTTGTCTGAATTTTCGAATTGTCGGTCGAAGGGTGTGACCTCGCGATTGTGCTCTGGCGTAACACCTGCGAGCTGCGCTCGCGCTTGTTGGGCCCTAGTCTGCATTTCGTTTTGTTGAAAAATTCCCTAAGATGACTCTGACGGGGAAAAGTCAGAGGGAAGGATTCAAGGAAATCTAAGACTTTAAGTGCACTCTTGAATCGCGAAACTAATTTTTCCTAGCCAAGACCTACAGAGTGAACTGAGCTAATAAGGATCACGGAGCCTAACTGTTGAACCGCACCCTAGGATGAGGGCCGTCCGCAGGAGGGTGGATAAGGGGTATCGTAGTCCTGGAAGGTCCCAACGGTTACGTTGAGTCGGCAGCCCAGAGGCAAACCTAATGATGTCTTGACCCTCTCGAGTTTAATCTCTAAACACCTCGATCGTTTAACACCGCAAGGTGATCGGGTGGACGAGACCGAGCAACTTTAGTAGGGACCTACTCTTCCTTTGTAGGATTTTGGACTGCTTCCACTGGCGTGACACAAGGAACCGCAACGCTGAAACGAAAAAAATATCCGGCCAGCAATCCGCCCCGATCTGGGTCCACTTGACCCAGGGACACCGCTACTCCAAGTCTGCTCCAGTCCAGGTCTCACTCTGCAACCGTACTCGCAGGACACCTCTGAAACGCCTTCTAAAAAAAATCCTCACGCAAATCCCTATTCAAAATTATCTCTATCGGCCCTGAGAAGGACCAGAGATAACAGCCTCCAAGGAGATCCTCGACTTCTGGATCTAAGTCCAATTGACTTTACTCGACCTCCGGATCTAAGTCCAATTGACTTTACTCGACCTCCGGATCTAAGTTCAATTGACTTTATAAGTCAGGCCACCAAGTGTCTCTAATGCAGTTCTGAAAAGAACCTGAGACTAGAATTCATACCAAAGTCGAAGGCCAAAAATAAAATCCGGGAAGTCTCCTTGGTAAATGTTATGTCTCTATTCAGTTCTGAAAAGAACCAGAGACTCGAATTCTTTCGATAAACAAACCACCTAAAATAAAAACGGATTTTCTCTATTTGGTTCTGAAAAGAACCAGAGAAAATAAACGAATTCTTTTAGTTTTGACAAGAACTAACAATACACAACGAATTCCTTTTAGTTCTAAAAAGAACTAACAGTACACAACGAATTCCTTTTAGTTCTAAAAAGAACTATGAAATCTCCTAAGAATCCTTGAAATAATTTAGAAGAATCTTCAATAATCCAAATTGTATCAATCTCCTTCAATAAATCTCAATTGTCCACAATGTCTCTCAAATGCCAGCCAGGAATCGCAATAATCGCAGTAATCGCTCGTAAGAAGGCTTTTCAAAATTCAACCAACAAAGCTCTCAGTCTGAAAAGTATCTGCCGAGGATCTAAAACCTCGCATATTTATACGTTCTTGGCCGAGCTTTGTTCCGCCAATCATCTCCCTCAAAAAATCACACTCCAGCCAATCAGACGCCGCTGACCGGTGGCGTGATTTTGCCCTGAGGCGAAACCATTACAGAAAGCCTACAGGGCTTTCAACGGAAATTTCCATTTTCTCAACTTTTCCCTAGGAAAGTTTCAACTTCATATTCGGATAGATCTCAACAATCCGAATCGAAAAGTCTAATACCATTTTTCGATATTCCGATTCCTTATAGCTGATAAATGCATTTAAAATTCCCATGTGTTTCACAAACCATCATTCTGTCTCTTTTTAACTCACGTAACCGGTTTCGTGAAAATGAAGACTTGAATAACTTTTTACACCGTCACGTTAGAGACGTGATTCAGGTGTCTATGGAAAGCTAATGAAAAGGCCTATCAATACTTCTTCGAAGAAAGGACGGAAAAAGCCATTATTCTAGACGAAAATCGCTTTTTCGGCGATTCACGATTTGCTCGAAGATTTGAGCGAAATTCCCTCAAAAGTTAAAATCTCGCTCCGGACATAAATCTGAATAAAATCTGAACCAGTTACGCTACAGAAATCGTTCTGGTATCAATCGAAAGCTCATTAGAAGTTATATCGACGTCTCTTAGAAGAAAACATGATTTCCCTATCTAACTGAATGAAAATGGCATTTTCTAGAAAATCACCATTTTTTCTATATAAGACTCTAGACAAAAGCTAATAAATCTTGCAAGAGATTGTACTAACACTCAGGAAATGATATTCCAATGTTTGGTTCTCATAACTAGTCTGAAATATCATAGTAAAACCCTATTTTTCCACTTTCCAAATGTGTTCTCAGAGTGGGCGGAGCTCGCACTGAGGCTCGGGAAACAAAGCAAACAGTTTTGTTTCACGACATGTTCATCGTCGACTGCTCCCACCAACCCGACGCTATGAAGTCATTCAATGTCGACATCAAAATAGAGTTCAAGACTCACAATGTCAAGTTCTCAGTACACACAAAAATATACGCACTCATCCTTCACGATGCTTTTTCATCTTATAATGTCTCTGGCATTGGCTCTGTTCAAACTGGACTATGATGAGATTGCCATGTGAATGTTTGATATTATTAAATATATCAACTCAATAATTCTGTTCAACTTGAATTATGATACTATTGACATGTGAATGCTTGATATTGATCAATAAAACAATCTATTGCACACAATAATTGTTGTGCATTTTATTCATTATACGAATGAATATATGCAAATGAGGTTTAAACATAGTTTAATTCACAATATATTGCCCCGGAGCGTCAATTAATTTTTTTTTGTTTTATAATTTCATGACTTGTATTTCGGAAGTGTTCTCATATTTTTTATACAACATAATTCGATTATGCATAATGGAATAATTTGAAACTACACATTCCCCACTTCTCAAATACTTTACTTCCTTCTGTGAGTTAGAATCACATGACCTCAATTGATATTTATCTATGATATTTAGCGGTAGGTTGGAGCGTATGTCCCTTAGTCAACTTCGATCACCAGCTCTCAAAATGCATCAAAATTTTCAGTTCCATAGAAGTATTTATGCTACATCGCCACACAAGGCTTACATTTCTCACTGCGCTATGAAAGTTTTCGCCCCTCTTCAGCATCAAAACATACACTTATCGAATAACTACCATGCCAGTCTTTCCATAGTAGAATCCAAATTCACTGCTTCCCGCCAATCTGTAGCTGCATATTGTCCAAATATTTGTAATTGAAATATGAGCTCGGAAAATACACAAATTGCATTCATTAAGTATGAAACTTATATTGTGAATGCAAAAAACACTCAAATGAAATTTGACCATATTTGAAACGAGATGGGTAATACATATTTATTATAAATATATCATATTTTCAAAGTGATTGAAGACATACCTGATACCTTCAATTTTATAACCTTATCATTAACCAATGTCAAATTTTAAAATAACTCTTTCTGAAAATAAGATGAAATTTCAGTTTAGGAATATTAAAATATGACGATGATGATGACAACACTCACTGCTTGGATTAATAGACTCATCACCTATTCGAATATTTGAAACTCCGTGCGTATATAGGACTTATCACGGAAGAGTTCGAAGTTACACCTTCTATACATGCAATGTCATATGATTTGGCTGTAGCTCAAGGTCAAGTATTAAAGGAAAATTCGGACGTTAAGGTTGAACTCCGTTTTTTTGGTCATATGACGTACTCATAGCTCAAGATTTTTAGGACTCATAAGGTCCTATTACGTGCACATAGATCGAGATCATGTGATGTCATTCAAGGTCAAGATTGAGGAATGGGAGGGAGGTTTAGAATCGTTATTAGCACCCCTACTTAAATCCGATAGATTTATGAGTATTTTCTTCTGATTATTAAGATTGTAATGATTCAAATCGACTTTTTCATTATCTGGAACATTATCCGTAGCATCCTCACGAAAACCAGGCCACCAAACACGGACTGCAATTCCAAGAATTGCATTTACCGGATACTCTGCGGGTGCGGAGAATTATACATCGGTGAGACTAAAAGGCCACTGAAAGTTCGTATTTCCGAGCACAAGAAACACACACAGCGAGGAGAAACCAGCAAATCAGGAATACCTAATTTGGACTCATCAACATAACGTTACGTGGGATCAAGCTGAAATCATCCACAAAGAGGAACACTGGTTTAGGGAAAAATTCAAAGGAGCCGTATATAGCCATGCGTAGAGATACGCAAAATATGGAAACCTCTAATCAAGCGGAACACGACCAACACCAGCCTAACGGTCAGCTTTCGCTAAAACCGATGAAGCGTAGAGAGGAAAGGGGGATAGGTGAAAGTATTCGAGTGACCTATAAATAGTCAGATATCTGAGGAATTAGTCCAATTAGTCAGGGAAGCTATGGATTATACTGTAGACGACCCCTCCCGATATAGAAGACCCCGACACTCTGTTGAATTAGGCCCCTATGTCCTCCGTTAAAAGATGAACAATTTCTTCATCCATCCCACCCCAGCCAGGTAGGAGTACACCGTGAAGGACGGTACTGATATTTGAGGACATTCATGCCGCTTGACCTAAAACAATATTCAACATCAGGTATGACCCGTTTGTCCTTCCGGCGAATACCAGTTCAAAGGGTAAGGAAGTTAGGCTTCAACCTGTCTGAGATCAAGATGACTGTCGATCGAATGAGTCCAGTTATTTCCCGAAGACGATTGTGGATACTAACAATCGAAACGTCGTGAATCAACTTGATTTGGAATCTTTCAATTTGTGATTTTCATTCCTCATTAATACTTTCTTTAAATTTTTTTCATTTTTATTTCGTATTTAATTTTTTGGTTTTTTGGTTGTTACTTGTATTTTATTCCATTGTAATTTCAGCTATTTTCTTGATATAATAGTTATTTTTTCAGGTAACCTATTTATTTTTATTTTTTATACAGATTCTTTGAGAAATTCCAAATCAATTTATACCATACAAGGCAATGGAAGTCCAAACTAATGATATTACCAGAGTTTTATTCCAACACCAAACCGTTATTCTTAACACCATGCCACGTGTTTCAATTACCAAGTGATCATCTTCAAGAGGAAGATTGAACTTCAATATTCCTAAATCAAAAATAAGTTTCGAATTATTTCAAATTTTTTAGTTTGTGTTGCTATTAAAGCGTGTATTTTAGTTTTTTCAAACTATACTTTTTTATAACATGTTCAAACATCTTTTGAAGGCTCCATAAAGGGTATTTCAACATCTCTTATTTCGAATGTCGTGTTTATCCTTGTGACAAAACCCTTTTCTTGAGTCCAAACGAGTTCAATGGGATTGAGTTCGCAATGATAAGGGGGCAGACACAGAATAATAACACAGGCCAAGAAAAAATGTTTGTGGAAACTTTTCGAACAATTTCACCTAAATCTTATACATTCTTATATGCTGAAACCGTATTTCATATCATTTTCTTATCACTCAATATGATATCGATTTATTATAGTTTAGTGAATTGGATATATTTCTGCTAACAATCATATTTGATTTTTTAAATTATAATAATAAATGCCTAAATTATATATTTAAAAAAAAATCAAGATGATTATGTGAAAAGTGAACTTTGGGCTTATCAGACAACCAAGAGTTTTGCACTTGTTTATCATGGTCAAGAGACCATAATATTGGTTCTGGTGTTAGGAAAGTGTTTTCATTAGATTCATTTTGCGCCAGACGTCCCGGTGTCAACTAACAACTTCTTTGAATGACATTCAAGCCTTCTGTTCCTTCACATTCATTGCTGCTTCGAAGCAAAAGCAGTTAGGGTAGAATGATCTTCTTGGGCTCAACTGAAATTTCGTGTAATTTTTTTTTATGTCAGGTCTCGAAGTTTTTCTTGAGGGCCATTGTTTTTGGAACAAATGTTGATCCCTTGCCTTGCTGTCCCATTCACATATAAAACATGGAGACCATGTGGATCCCTTTTATTGTTTTGTTGTAAAGTACAAAACATAAGCACTACAGAAATATCCTTAATGCATCCTCAGACCATTGCCCGTGCGAAAGTAGCGATTCACATTGGAATTGAAACACTGGAGATTAAAGTCATTTGGAAAAACGATCTCAGAAAGATTATTCCACATGAACGCAGTTCTTAAGATGGAAGAGTTCTTAAACAGTGAAGTTCGAGGTGTGCTGAGTTGAACCTCAAAACGGTGAGTAGCCACACTTCGTCGCGTATTACTGATATGTACCGCTCTTGGTGGAATCAAATGTGCCAAAATCAAAGTCACTTGAACACCCCCGTGGAAGTATCTGTAGAAGAGAGACAAATCTCCAATCTTTCTTCGATGTTCCAGGCTATCAAGGTTTTTAATTTTTTAATAAAAAGCACACAACAATTTGAGTTTACATTACACTAATTTATATTATACTTAGTGGAAAAAACTGAACGTCGGTAAAATTCATTGAAATTACTGACCTTTTATTTCATTGCCAATCCCATTGCATTGAAATAATGTTCGCAACTTCAAAATATTCAAGTTAAAAATGTATCTTATATATTTTGGTACGTAACTTCAGTTTTACTCAATAGTGAAATGTGAAAAATTAGAGGGTGATACAAATGATATGTTTCTTCATCGAAGCTGCTCAGTAATATCCGGTTCTCTTCATGCATTGGTATTTTTTTCTGGAATGAAAATTTGCATAATCCATCAAAATCACGGAGTTAGGTTTGCTCAAAAATTTCTTCAAACATCATGTCTTCATGTTAACCGCCAGAATGCATTGACTCAAACATCAATAAACCGCCTTCAACAAAGCCATCAACACTTCCAATGTGGGAAATAGTCAGTCGCCTGCCTCTTCCAGAAGGTGACTTCAATCAGGCAGACCAGTAAAAGTAGAAAGGCCACAGTCGTTCTTTCTCAAAAAATGAATCTCAGCTGAAGATATACCACTTCTAATCTAAGTTTGAAGTATTTTTGTCTTGCAATCTATCCATCTATATCTCTTTCGTTAAGCCAAGTTTCATCCAGATAATAAATATTTCTATGATTGCGTCAACACTATTCCCTTACGTATTGGCCCCTCCAGCAAATAATTTCATCATTTTCGATTGAGATCGATTTACTGTTTGGTTTTAGCTGAAATTCAATTCTTTCAAAGTTTTCCATAATTTCCTTCTGCCTATATTTGGAGACATACGTCTTCTTTTAAACCTCCCGTTATTTTTACGAGGGGCGGTATTTCTTTCTTAAAATAAAATGAATGAAATGTTCTTCTAATCGCAAATTTGTAGATTTTCTAAAGATGGTTTTGGTGATTTCACAGCTTCATTTTTTTTCTCATTCTTCAATTTACACATCTATGATTTTGAAACTTCTGGCATTTGCGAACATATTTCTACCGGAGTATCAAGGGTATACGATATATTTTGGTGAATAATAGCGTCATATGCTTTTAGAATAATCATCTCTTCATCAACAGTAAAAGCACATGTGATTAAGATAATTGTCATCACTTCACATTCTTTAGGTTATGAACTACGTACCTCATTTTCAGCGAAAATGGCCTGCTATGCCAGATTGTATCACGTAACCGTTGCAGATATGTGATACATTCAAAAGTGCTTTCCATAGAAAGTGTTCAAATTTGAAGTCAGTTTCGGGTGATTAATTGAAAAAAAATGTATTATTGCGAGTGTTCCATATTTTTGTTACTCACCGTGTACATACAACTTCGAAAAAAAATTTGAGATTGCTTAATTATGCAACTACGCAACAAAAAAATCTGTTTGAAATCTGTTTTTCCGTTAATCAGCTGTCACCCCCCATACGAACGACAACTCTCAGAAGTTGAGAAACTTGTGCAAACTAAGGACTAACGAGGTCTTATCTTTCAACGTGTGATTCCTAACCTAACCTAACAGACACCTAAAAATGATTTATTACTCCGCTGCTCAAGAAAATCGAATATAGTATAATTTGAATATAAGAATAGTATTTGTATTGAAGGGGTTATATTTTTAGAAGTGAATAATTTTTGGGAAAGAATAGTATATTTCTGATAATTTTTGCTCGTATTTTCTCCAAGTTCTTATGTTTTTTTTAATTTTAACAGATCTCGCTGTACTAATGAAAGTCACAGTTTTAGAGCAAATTTCTTTCTACTTTTGTTTTACCTACCTAGGCATTAGGTTTGATTATTGAAACATTTTCATCATAATATCAGTATAGACTAAAAAATAAAAAGAGAAAACATTAATGACATCATACAAATCATTAGATAGGGTAGAAAATATTGGAGTCATAACAGAAAAAATAAATTGAAGCCGATTCAAGGTACGGGAGTCGGCATGAAAAAATACATAATCAATTTAAAAAAAAAACAAATATATTTTTTAATTTATAGTCAAAATGAAATGTTATTCAGAATTTTTTCATTGAAAAACAGAGATAATTATTAACACAAAAAGATAAGTTTTCACTGTGAGAAACAAATTTTTGTAGAAGCAGAAATCAAAATTTGAAAAATCAGTTTTTCAATTTCAGGTTACGTGAAAAGATTTTTCATACAAAAATTGTAGATCTCTATATTTTATACAACTTTTCTATTCATCTTTCTTCAATAGGAGGTCTTGTTCAAGTAGAAATCTTGGAAAACCATTTTCCATCTGAAATTCGCCTCATTTCATCCCCCTTAACTTGGATTCTCTTTATATTTCCGTAATGAACACACAATTTTGTTTTCTACACAACATACGTTTATGCCGTTAACAATTTTTTTCTCTCAGAAAATAATTGGCATTGGTTTGTCATTTGCGGTAATCCTATGTATACTTACTTGAAAATAATTCAACATTCGACCAGCCTTGAAATACAAAGAATATCGACGCATCCTAAAATAAAAGAACACGCCACTGAATAGTGATCAGCGAATGTAGGCAATTGGATATTCCTGTTTGTATTATTATTCAGACTAGTTTTGTTTTCTGTTATGTGATTAAAAGTGTGTGAAAAACAACGGTTGCATCTATTTTAAAAAATAGTGGAATTGAAAGAGCAGTTGTAAGTAAATGATGGTTATTTCTTAATCATGATAGACTGTTTAGAAGCAAATAGGTTAGCTTATACATATATTTCAATAGTGGTAGTGAACTCTTCATCTGAGGCGTGAAACGGGTCTGACACAGCGCCTGCGTCGGTCAATTACTTATGAGTTCCATTGGCGTATCGAGAAGACACTAGAATGGTAGAGTTTTCTCTTGTGTTCATTAATCAATTACCACTCCATTTCTCATTTTATGAGTAATTCACTGATTGCTATGAAGCGCAACGATTTAGAATTTCAGATCGTTAATTTAAGGGCAAGGAATCATTACAATCAAAATATAATAGTAGTTAGGGATCACACGTTAAAAGGTAAGACCCTGTTAGCTCTTAGCTTGCACAAGTTTCAACTTCTGAGGGTTGTCGTTCGTAGGGGTACGACAGCTGGTTAAAGGACAACAGATTTTAAACAGATTTTTTTTAAAAAAGATCTTCAGATGATGTGTTGCCGCAGGTTTTTTCGGGTTTTCCTGTAGCTGAAAGAGCAAATGTGCCACTGGCACATCGCCCCGGAGCGCCAAATAATTTTTGTTGTTTTATAATTTCATGATTTGTATTTTAGAAGTGTTGTTATTATATTGCATATGTTCGATTACACAGTTGAAGGTATAGTAACTATATTGAAACTTCTATACGTAGATTTAAATTGGTGAATCATTTTCCGCAAGCTGAAGCTTGTGGAATGAAAATTAAACAAAATGGTAGCTTTTACTTAATCGTGTACTTTGACTTCGATAATATAATCAGACTAGAATTGGGTAGATTACACCATTGTTGAAGAAAGTGACCCAAATCCTACAATGATGAATTTTTATTTGTGAAATTCATTTGTGATCGCATAGGAGAAATGCAGCAACCAGATCAACATTGCATTGGTAATTTGCGCAGATAAATTATTACCTCTTTTTCAAAGATCACATGGGCAAAATGCCCAGATCAGCATTGCATTGACAATTCACGAAGGTAAATTATTACCTATTTTTCTTAGAGAACATTTAACCATCAATTTTTTTACGACCCGCTCGTTCTCAATATATAGGAAAGCATTTGTAATTATCCGTGGATATGAATTTTGAGAATGTATAATCAAATAACCCGTTGGTAAACTTTGTTTCGCACATTTTACCAACAAAAACAATTACATTACAACTTTACATGTTACATTGCATAACACTCGTATTGACATGTATCTTAGATAGATGAATATTACTGGATTTTATCCCAACACCAAACGATTATTTTATCACTTGATCACTTGTGTTTCGATCACCAAGTGATCATCTTCACGAGAAAGATTAAACTAAACTCCTAAGTTTAATCTCCCGAAGTGTTGAAATAATGGTTTGGTGTTGGATAAAACTCCAGTAATAGTCATTACTACATCTAAGGTTCCAAACAGTGCATCACAAGTGTGTTAGATAGATATTATAGTTGAATATGCGCATAGGTTAAATAACAATGTTATAAGATAGAAAATTTAATGTTGATTCAATGCATCTGTAATGTATCACATTTATAATCTATATATTACATAACTGATGTTTTTAAACATTACCGAAACATTTTCAGTGATGTATACGTATTATTTATTATGCTTTTTCTCTGCCACACAATATAGTAACTACTTGGGAAGCAATTTTTGAAATCTTACGAAATCAATTTTTCATTAATATCCAGATATCTTGAAACATCAACTCTTTAAGTGAAAAGTGAGAAATGGTTAAGAAGATAGTCGAAGATTTACCTTAGGCTAAAACAAAATATGAATGAACTTGTGTGTTATGACTTTATCTTTTGTAACATTGTCAAGTGTTGATTACTCAGAAAAATATGATTAACAAATATATCGATTAAAATTATCAAAAAATTTCTGATCTTTTTCTTGAAATATCAACCATTTGGTTTGAAGCACCGAGTCTCAAGACAGGTATGAAATCGTAATCAGTTAATTAATTTTCAGCGGAACATTCATGGTCAAGGATGGATATTCTTAAGTGTACTTACTCATAATATCTATGTGCACGAGATATAAATTTTCAGTGGTTACACATGAGAAACATAAATTCCTTAAACTTAAAACATATATACAAATTTTGAAAGTGGTACATGAATCCACCCTTAGTTTGTTCTACGAGTGTGAAGGCAGCCACGGATTTCTAGCCATAGGTTTGTAGCGTGAGCTTACGGCACACGGCTTCAGCGGTACCCAAAATGTATT